>ML739161.1:0-60197 GCA_009193565.1 Aspergillus coremiiformis | reverse complement strand
AAATGGCGCTAGCTCTAACACCGCCGAGGGTTTCGCCGTTCCGGGGTTCTAGCACCGCTGACCTAAATCCTAACACCGCTGAGCTGTAAGCCCGACGGATGATACAGCAGCCTCGCTCGATTTTGCTCTAACAATCATCATGAGGACAAAATTTATTAAATGACTCAAACTATCATCTCCCTGAGAGGCCCATTGGAACCCATCGTGGATCACAGGACATTCCAAAATTAGATCAATCTCTCAGATTCGTTTCCATCCAGAGTGTTTAGCTCCGTTCGCTTCCACGCAGTCGCACAGTCTGGCCGTACTTCTGAAGTTTCGTAATCAGAGCGTCGCCGTGCTTAACAACATCGGCGTACTGTTTGTTCTTGTCGTCAGGCCGGTTCGTTTCAATAATGCCATTTACTCGGTCGATGGTGCATGCAATGCGGTTGCTAGCGATGAACTTGGCCAGGTCCCTGGAGTTGTTAGTGAGAACAGCCATTTCGATCTAGTTTGGCCCACTAGAACTCACCGATCCAAGAAGTCTACTGTAACCCCGAAGTCGTTGGCCATGCTGTTCAATCCCACCACCCGGTAGCTTTGGAGAAGCTGTTGGTAGGCGCGCAGTCTCATCTCACGGACAAACCAAGCACGGTGTTCATATAGGTACCGGTCCTGAGTCAGGAAATTGTCTTCAACGGCCGCCAGCGCCACAAAGAATGAGCGATAGTTGCCATTGTATAGACTGCTAACCAGGTCAGCAAGTGACGAGAAGTCCACCGGAGCTTCAACTTCAGCCTGGATGCCGGCGCCAGCCCCCAAAGTGGTCAAGTTAACGGCAGTAGTAGCAGCGCCTGGAGTGGCTCTAGATGCAGAAGCATCCTTCATCTCCTCGTCCTGTGCGGTAGGACCAGACGACACCTCGCCAGTTAACGCGGCTATCCGATCCTCCCCGGATCCGAGAATAGCCTTGATCTCTGGTGCATCTACGACCTTAGCCTTGAAGTCGACCCGCTTCAAAGACAGCGAGCCTGCGAGGACGGAGTAGATGACCAACGCAGAATAGCTGCACAGCTCGTAACTCGTGAATGTGGACAGACTGTCAAGCAGTAAGGGAGCAGCGACACTGTAGGAGCGAACTGTAAGCAAGTGGAGGCCCTTGTACGCCTTGAGACGATTCCTTCGATCCCAGTCACCACCACTCTCGATAAGAGTATTTGCCCGTTCGATGTTTTTCTTGACAAACAAGGTGTCACCAAAGAAGAGCCCGATACGGATCATAGCCAGCACCAAATCAATCTTGGTTCCGAGGAAAGTCGTCTTTTCAAGAAGTGCTTCGTGGGATTCAATGGCTTTGTCCTATCCGATGGGAGTTGGGTTAGCATGTATGAGCACTAGCAGCCGTCATAGCATCGCCACTAACTTTATCTCCTACACGCGCCCAGAATTCAGCACGCTTCCCCCGGGCCGCAAGCACCTCGGTGTCTCCGGCTGCTTCTTCCGCCTCCCCTTCCTCTTTCTGGAAAGCATCCAACTCCTTCTTATTATCCTCAACTAGCGACTGGTATAAGGACTCATCCCACGGAAAGTCGATCTTCTGGGGCGACTTTCGAGATGCCAGCATATTCGAAGTAATCAGAGACTTGGTTGAGCTGCCTTGGTGCTGAGGAACGCCTTCACCAGAATGATTCAGGGTGCCTTCCACGGGGTGTGCAAGATGTCTGTAGAAAGGCGCCATCTTATTCTCCGAGATAGCATCCTGGATCTTCTTCAACGACGTTTGCCGCAGCGTCTGTGGACACGATGGGTTGGAAAGGTTGAAGACATGTTGGGCGAGGGTAAGATCGGGGTACTTGATGTATTGCGGGTCAGACCCCATGCTGGCGACGACGGATGATAATTCGAGGATAGAGGACGGTTAGATAAAGGTAATAGGGAAGGAAGACTGGATCGTGTAAAATTTGACTGCTTATCAATGGGGGGAATACCGAAAGAGGGCACACTGTCAACCTGTAGGTACGTAGCTTGACCTGAGCTTCAGCTGGCGGAATATTTTTCCAGTTCCGAAACCCTCTCACGTCTTTTCCACTATCACGTGAGTTCAAACAACAAATTCTTAGGACTTTACGGTCATCATTTAAGATGGGTACTTAAGAGACTGGCTATTGCTGTTCTTGTATCGAAAATAGTTTGACATGGACTCGAGTTTTATCTTGGTAAGTTCATTAAAAGCTCTTTTCAAAATATTCAGGGGAGCAGCATCAGGTGGTGGTGTTACTATACTAGTAGTATTCTACACTGATATATCGGCCAGTAGTCGTTTGACCGTCCTTGAGCCGTCTATTTGTGGATGGAGCGAAAGATTTTCTCACCCTAATAGTATATATTATACTCTAGTAGTAATTTTTACTTTCCTGGTACCCGGTCATTATTGCAAGGATATTCATAATCAAGTTCAATTCTTGGTTTCCAACAAATAGGAGGAGAGAAAATATAAAGTAGGCATTCTCACCTGATCAACTTGAAGTCCATGTAATATGAAAATTTATGGATGTTTGCTAATCTTACTCTACATTGGAAAAAGAAAAAGAAAAAAGTACTCTTAAGATAATAGAAAGTGGATACATTCATACTCAACTAAAAAGTGAATCCAATAGCTGCCATTGTATGAAGTCAGGGTTATGAACTTGAAATCTTAGGAAAGCTTACTAGTACTGTGCAGGGCCATGAATCCTGACTGACAGTCCCAGCAAGTTCGTACTTCAAAGAAAAATAAATCCCTCATGCACCTGTCCAGTGTCCAGTAACATGACGATGCAATGAGTTAAGATATATTAACACTGGAAGGGGACGTCTTTAGTTGCACTTTTACTAAACAGTGGAATGGCCCAGGATCTCTACCAGGTACTCCTTTCTTTTTCCTCTTTTCCCTCTTTTCCTCTTTTCCTCGTCTTATCTTGTGTTCTTTCCCTCCCACTGCGTCTCTGCCCATTTCCCTGTTGACACGGTGATACGTCTATTCTTATCTATCTGTTCCCTTGAACCTCACCCAGCCTTACGCAGCGCCGAAGAAATTGAATACCAGGCCGCTGCGTCGTTTTCATGGATCCACAGAAGTACACTGAAGAGCCGCCTGAAAAGGCTATCGGTTCACCTGATGCTGTTCCGATCGATTTAAATGCTGCGCCGTTGGAAAATACGCAAAAGGGTCGCTGGGAGCGTAGCTGGCCGACCATTGCGTGCGGCGCAGGTCTTTTTTCAGACGGTTATCTCAATGGAGTACGTACTTAGTAGTTGCATGCAGCTGTTGCGTTCTGATGTCCACCATAATCTTCCATTCACGTTTTGTTATGGTGTTTCTCGAAAATATATTCTAATATGACAGCTCACTAGGTGATCGGATCTGTCAATACAATCCTCGGTAAACTCTACCCGGACTCCTACAAAAACTCCCCTGCCAGTCAGAATGTTGCTTCCATTACATTTGCAGGCACTGTACTAGGACAACTTATCTTTGGATACGTCAGCGATCATTGGTCGCGAAGATGGTCCCTGATGATTTCGACGATCATTCTGATCATCTTCAGTGCCTTGTGTGCTGGCGCATACGGATTGCATGGCAGTCAATATGGCATGTTTGCTGCTTTAACGGCCTATCGCTTCTTCCTGGGCATTGGGATTGGTGGAGAGTATCCAGCAGGATCGGTCGCAGCCGCGGAGAATACAGGCGAACTCAAGAAAGGACATCGGAATCGGTGGTTCATTATGTTCACCAATTTCCAAATTGATTTTGCATATGTCATCTCCGCCTTGGTACCCATGATTTTAGTCTTGATCTGTACTGAGAATCATTTGCGCGCTGTCTGGCGTATAGCTCTGGGATTGGGCGTGATCCCTCCCCTCAGTCTGTTATATCTACGGTTGAAGCTGGAAGAGCCGGAGGAGTTCAACCGGGAACGTATGCATAAGTTCCCCGTCTGGTTGATTATCCGGTAAGCGCATCACCTTCCTTTTTCTATGCGCAGTGCGTGGACTAAATGGCGGTCATAGATTCTACTGGAAGCGTTTGGTATGACCATATTGCTATCTCCGTGTAAGTACTGTAAGCTAATTATCGACAGGCCGTGGTATCCCTTATATGGTTTATCTATGATTTTTCCTCTTACTCCTTCAATATCTACTCCTCCAAATGGGTGGGTATTATCTTAGGAGATAGCGCCCCGCTTTGGAAGACCTTCGGTTGGACCACTGTGACCAACGCTTTCTATATCCCCGGCTCCTTCTTGGGTGCCCTGGCGAGTGACTGGATTGGACCTCGCAATGCCTTGGCAGTTGGGGTTAGCATTCAAGGCATTATCGGCTTTATTATGTCAGGCTGTTATGAGTATCTTAAGATTCCGAAAAATGTTGCAGCATTTGTCGTGGTCTTCGGGTAAGATAATCCATGGGTCCCTTGATATTAGGCATTCGATTCTATCCGCTGACTTATGGATACAGCTTTTTTTCAGCTTTCGGTGAGTTCGGGCCTGGAAACAACATTGGGCTTTGCGCCGCAAAGTCCAGCGCGACTGCTATTCGAGGTCAATACTACGCCATAGCCGCAGCTTCTGGCAAGATCGGAGCATTCGTTGGCACTTATGTCATGCCAATTATCCAGAACAACGCTCCGAATGACGTCCGCTCCGGTCAGGATCCTTTCTTTGTCTCGAGCTCATTATGCATGTTCAGTGCTGCATTGGCCTACTTCTTACTGCCGCATATTGGACAGGTAGGGCACCCACCCCCCATCACTTTTCTCCGGGGGAAAACTAGACTGACATCGTCGATTAGGATACTATTACCGAAGAAGATGCGAAATTCCGCGCTTTTCTTGAAGCCAATGGATATGACACCTCCAGCATGGGCAACAGAGAAGAGCAGTAGCCTACTTCTGCGTTTTGCATCTCTACCTGGAAAACCGTATGTTTCGCCGCTCCATCCCTACTGACCAAGGGCCAGCCCCCCCCCACTATATTGCTTTGCGACATATTCCAGGAACAAATGGCCCTTGCGACGATCGTCACCGGTAGGCTCCAGAAGCAGTACCTTCGACGCAAGCGTCAAGAATTTTCCAAGCCCATGTTAGGATATCGATGCTCCAGACCTACTAGATTGACAGAACCCTGTGCGACCCGTGACTTATTTGTTTTAATGATTGATAGAGATGGCCCTTGCAGCGAAAATCCGACTGATTTGTATATCACCCTCTTGTCATGCCTGCAATGTATGATAAATTTATAACTGTAATTCATGTTCATCTTGAAGAACGTTAATGACGATCACTCTGTTCCTTCCTGCCAACGCATCAGCCTTACTATGCTTGAAATAATTGGCCTCGGCAGACTTTTCGGGAATGTCAACGCAACATGCTATCATTCTAAGAAAGACACTGGCGACGCCGATCCTTGAGGGCTGTTTCGCCCAGTGTCACGCCACACATAGTTATGGGAAGAAGTCGAACAGAAACAGAGATATAAAGAATTATACGGATAGATCAGGTCCATACAAAGTACTAAGGCATTCGTAGTACTAGTATTGCCTAGTCTCCCTAGAAAACGCAGTGGAACCTGCGGGGCGGCAGTTGTTGAAATGTTAACCGTCAAAATGTCCGAGACTGTGACTTTCACTTGATCATCCACAAGGAGCCGAGGTTGACGGTGTTGGGTGTTTTTTCCCCCCGGAGATTCAACTTGAATTACCGACCGTCATAAATTAAATCCATTAAACTCTCCCAAGTTACGACAAACTCCGTCCTTATCTTCCCCCTTTTCTACCCCCTTCTTATCCTGTGCCTTGGTTGTGAAGTGCCACTTCCTGTCATCTTGGTGTTTATACAAATACCAGCTGGTCTGTGGTTATCTCACTGCTGTTCCACAGCTCTCTTTAACATCCGAAAACACGCCGGAATACCTCTTCTGGCTTCAAACGATACAACAAAACACCATCCGTGGGATCACGTAACATATAATATTCTCTACAAACATGGTTGTAGACGCTTTGGTTTATCACCCTGCTTTGGCGCATTACTTGCGCTTCGTTGCAACGACTGGTATGTGGTGTCTTGCTTACTCTTCGTTTTTGCGGACACCCTGGCGTTACTGCACTTACTTAACCACGCATTTGTACACAAAACGGAGGAGCTGAAAGTGACGATGAGGGAGGGGGAAAAATCACCCGAGATGATTTCTTGCGACAAGTACATGAGCTAATTCTAATACACCTACAGTGGGTCGTGACAAAATCCTCCGGACGCTGCAATACTTCTCGCGCTTTTACGCCTGGTACCTGTATCGCACCAACCGCCCACAGTCCTCCATCGACCCTTACAATGCAATCAAGAAACAGTTCGGAACAACGAGAAAGATTCTACGGATCGGAAAGTTCGCCGAACACCTCAAGGCTGCGGCTCTTGCTGCCGACAACAAGAGCCCTGTCGACCCTGTCCTCCGTTATCTTGCTGTCGGTCGCCAGCTCGGTTACGCAGGATACTTAACTCTTGATACTATTACCGTTGTTGATACCATCGGCGTTCGGAAGCTTGCTGCGGCCAAGCGGTTGCAGGAGAGCGCCTATCGGTCTTGGATGGCGGGGCTGATCTGCAGTGCTATCGCCGGTGCCTACTCCCTCTGGAGACTGCGGGAGAAAGAGAAGACCCTCGATCGTACAGAGGGTGAAGGTGTCGTGGAGGCGAAGAAGCTTGAGAAGTGGGTGCTCCTTTATTATTATGACGTTATCATCTATCCAGTAGCTAACTTCCATCTTTTCAGGGAACGTTCTGCTGCCCGCACTCAGCTCATTTCGGACCTTTGCGACTTGACCGCACCTGTCTCCGCCCTGGGCTTCGTCAATCTTGACGACGGAATCGTTGGTATCGCCGGTACGATCAGCAGTTTGCTAGGCGTGATGTCTCAGTGGCGGAAGACTGCGTAGGCGGACACTTTTAGGGAATATTCTTAGATTGAAATACTATGGGACGGGTTGATACGATTGGCCTATTCTTGAGATCTATGTTGATCGGAACGGTGTGGATTTGTTACACTTTATCAAAATTCCTTCCTCATAGCAGACATATGGTGAATGGGCCTCGGTGGAGTCAAGAAGGAGATGTCACTGATGAGAGATGTGATCTGATAGTCTTCTGTTTTCATGGACATATTATGTATCTTAGAGAATTTATTACCTTTCTTTTCTCTGTCTCTTGTATCTCTTCCCTCCTTATTACCACTTTTTGTCACAGATTCTTATTAGTAGCCGTGAACCGTTTGTTTCACATGATTGAACTTCAACATGAGAACCGGTTTGTGGCCTTAGAGTTCAGGCACCAATTTTCGGTCACAAAAGTCAAATCTACTCCGTCTATGAGTATTTATGTAACTTCCCATGCCATCACCTTTCCGCTGTTTTGCTACTCCAGGGAAGGAGTATGAAACTTTACTACCGACAACTTCTTATTCAGAGCTCCTATTCTTTCATTTTATGTCTGTCGCAATGTGATACATATCAAATGCCTGACACGTGGCCGAGTGGCTGTACTACGTACTAAGCCTGTAACCAAATTTGTCTCTGCCTACTGACTGCAGGAATATTGAAACATTTCTAGTATGGCGCTATCAGTGCTGTGAACACTATTGAGCGATCCCTTGACTCAATACAATTTACTCCTTATCCCTGCTGTCGATCAGGATCCCAATCACGTCGATCACGGTCAATATGTGTAGTCAAGCTTTCTCTTTCGCACCAAAGCTCCTGCAAGGGTGCCCGTAAGTGGTCCACCATGGTACGCAACCCTCCAGCAATGTATGTTTCAAGGCAGATGCAGAAGATTAAGACGGTGGCCGGTATTGGGTACCGAGAATGTGATTCATGCTGTTGTTGTTGATCATTCTTGATCAATTGTATATCATTTTCCGAAGATCCGATGCGTTGCAAGCGCTTCCTTCCATTCCATTCCTCGTTAAAAGAAACCAGGAAACCGTGATCAACCTACGCGCTTAGCGGCATCTGTCATCAAGTTAGGTCAATGTTATCTTGCAGCAGTCTGATTCGTGCCAGGGCTGTGTCGAACCCAATTAAGGAACCTTGGGGTTTGTTCCTTGACTTCAATTGTCTGAGTTAGACAATCTCACCTACCGCTCATCGCGGAGCAGAATGTTACACCCAACTCTTGATCTCAGCAATTTCAACGTTACTCTTTCAGTTCTGAGTATGTCCAGTTACCCTGATATCGTGGCTTGGTAGAAGATGACTCACGATCCACCAAGGTCTCTATATACTTATATTCGGCTATATATCTCTACAGCTCAACCAGAGATGGCATCTCGGTGAAGCTCGTACGTACTGTGGCTCCATTGCTGTAGCATCAACAGTAGCTAACTTTGAACAGTCCCTGCTTTTATCGTCGGCATCTCGTTTGGACCGTTCGGTACCAAGTTTCTGGATGTTTCCCAATGGACCGGAGAAGAAGCTGAGCAGAGCAGCGAGATCACATATGTATTTTCCAAACTGCAGTAATACGAAAGATGAGGCTGATTGAGACAGAGCTTGACGCGTTTGGTCATTGGGATTCAATTAGTCAAAGTTGGATACCAGCTACCAAAGAGCTATATAAAGCAACGCTCCATCGAGCTTATAATTTGCCTACTTCCACTCATGGGGATAGGCTGGGTCATAACATCGTCGTGTATCATGCTTATGGTCCCAGACACATCATTTGTATGTGCCATTCCTCCAAATATATTGGGCTTTAGCGCTGAAAGATGAGGTTCTACCATAGCTCGCAGCATTGATCATCGGCGCCTGCGTAATATGCACCGATCCCATTTTATCGCAAGCAATTGCTAAAGGTCCTTTCGCTGACAAGTACGTCCGCCGGCACCTCCGTGAATTCATTTCTTCCGAGGCTGGCGGAAACGATGGATTCGGGTTTACCTTTCTATTGCTGGCTGTCTCACTCTTACGGTACGCCGAGTCCCCGGAAAATACGGCCAGCCTGAATGAATTCGATCGAGAACGAGAGATTCCCGATGTACTCGGCACTACTGATATGGGTCGCTTTGGCGGAGGTGTGGGTGCTGCACTGAAACATTGGTTTGTTGAAGGGGTGCTGTACATGATCATCTTAGGGGCTGTATATGGTGCTGTTGTAGGCTTTGTCTCTCGAAAGCTTTTGATTCTGGCTTTGAAGAGGTAGGTAACCGTTAGTAATACCAGGTAGGTAGCTTTCGCTAACTTCCACCTCAGGAGATGGATTGGGAACGAAAGTCTGTCCCTTATGCCCATGGCTCTTGGGGTGAGTTATGTCTACTTCGCCGTAAACCTGGCCTAACCTTTCGAAGATGCTAGTAGTCGGTACCTGCGGCTGCATCGGTTCAGACGAGACGCTTGCCTGCTTCATCGCTGGGAGTTTCCTGAATTGGGATGGCGTGTACAACGCCGAAATGCAGGCTCGTCATGACACTTTCAACACTACCATCGAAGCTCTTCTGAACTTTGGCACGTTTATGTATCTCGGTGCCGTCATGCCGTGGAAGGAGTTTAACATGCCCGAGGACACTGGAATTACGCTCCCGCGACTTTTTGGGTTGGGATTCTTGATTCTAGTACTTCGTCGAATCCCAAGCATTTTACTCGGATACCGATTCATGCCTGCCATTTGTGGTAACTGGACCGAGGCTTTGTTTATGGGATACTTCGGTCCGATCGGTATGTTCAGCTGCGTTTGAGTTTCCGATATAGACCCTCGAAAGCTAAGCCTCTCCCCCTACAACCAGGTATCGGCGCGATCTCTTATGTAGAGTACGCTCGTCGACTCTTCCCTGAACGCGGTCAAAGTGACCGTGAAATCAACCACTTGGCTGAAACCATGACACCCGGTAAGTAGCCCTTCAAGGCCTCGAGTCAAACAACTCCCTAACCAAAAGCAAGTCGTATATTGGCTCGTCCTCTTCTCCATCCTCGTTCACGGTCTATCCGTCCCAATTCTTAACGGATTCTACAAGGTCTTCAACGTTCCTTACATCTGCGACCACCCTGTAGAAGTCCGACTTCTTTCCGAACACGAGCCGCTCCCCAATAATAGCACGGCCAATCACCCACGACACTCGGCTATCGTCAACAACCGCTTTTCCCGACCCCCAGACCGCGAGGACGAGACACAAGGCCAAGCAGACGAGGATACATCAGCCATACTCAGACGCAGTGAGGATAGCGCCGGCGTAGAAAATAACCGACCGAACTCACGAAGCTCCATGCAAGTGATAGGCCACGCAATTGAACCAAGGATCACAGTATAGTCCAGTCTACTCTACTCATGAAAAGCCAAGTCCGGTAAATATGAATCCCGCAATATCATTCACTTCATCGTAATAACATCATCGAATCATCAAGCCGTCCCCTCTACCTAACCAAACTCCCCGAACCTAGCTCCCACCGCAAATCAACCCTTAAACAGGGCAAGTCTAGACACCACTCAGCATCATGCCTCAAATACCATCCATCCCGGGAAACAAAAAGAACCAAAAGAAAAGAAAAGAAAATCCATACCTTTCCACAAGAATTGCAAGTCTTAGTCTCACCAGCAATGGGAGCATTGCAAGAGGGGCAAGCAGTGTGGCCGGACATATTGAATCGACGAATGATAAAACAAAACTACCACATACATCCGACATCAGCGTCTACGCTCACACAAACAACCCCTGTTAACTACCTGCAGGGCAAATCACTTACCTAGTTTGGTTTCTTGAGGACCTTGAGAAAGGAGGTTATGAGTTGTGGGTAAAGAACAAAAGGAGAGAAACGAGGTGAGTAATGAGAAATAGGCGAGTGGTAAGATGATTTTACCCCACCATGGTCACTGACTCACTGGGTCTTTTTAGGCCCCGCTTCTGGGTGGTGTGAGCCTTATCACACGATATGGACAACTCAAAGGCTATACTCTGTATATGTATATACTATGTCCTTGGTTGATAGGGAAAGGGGGAGTGACTATCTCTTTATCCAAGAATATTTCTTTGGTTTGGGGTGTTTGGGTGCTGAATGTTGTGGATTGTTATCATGTACAGTATTCCGTGCATACATACTAGTGGATTGTGGGGTGGTTTTCTTTGCGATGAACCAGCAGAATTAACAGTAGAGTGACTATTCTAGCAACTACCTAGTCTGCTATCTATTCTATTGTATTCTTTTTTTCTTTCCTATTTATATTTCCTCACTGTTTGAACCATGACCCAGCTCACTGACCGTTCTCATATCAAATCCATCATATAGTTCGGGATATACAGAGTAGTAAACAGATTACTTATCCAGGAAGTCCACTCAGCCCCCCGGCCGCCACCTCAAGCTAGACCGAAACCGCAGCATGGACGATAATACCTACCTAGATTAGTAAACAGCCCCAAGCAAAGCCACACATGGCTCGGAAATAAAGGACCACCACACCTGCCGCCTGACCCTGTCAAGATCCCGATCCGGATATTGGTATCTTCGAGATCTTCCATCGGGAGAATTAGGATCGATGATTCCGATCCCTGTTTTCCAATCGGGATTGGTTGGTCCTCGGGATGTTAGATTAGTTACTACTAAAGTACTGGATACAGTGACGCTCTACCTAGTAGTGATGGCTAGTATTTCATCGAAATAGTTGGAAAGTCGGTGACAACATGTCCCTTTAGCTTTTTCCCTGTGGTTATTCAGGGTGTTTTGTTTACCCTAGAGTCTAGACCACTACACCGAGTTTTGGCTGGAAAAGTCTATATCCGATTGCGGATCTGAGGAATGTATGTAGTGTACCTTAATTTGCGCGGCCTTCGCGTCTCGGTGGATGGGTTTCGTTATACGGTTGTATGTACATACCATTCCGGGTCCACGTCAGGTAGCCAGCTGGTATATTCAAATCCTTGGTGAAGGTCTTTGGCCAGGCGTTGAATAAAATCGGTTTTAAGGATCGTCATCCGGCCGAAGCGTAGTACGCGGTGTAGTTTCCCGCTATATGCACCTTCTAGTGGGCTGAAGACCCTGGTATCTAATGGCAGGAGATGAGATGTAGGGGGCAGGCAGAGCGGGATACCTAATATGGTGAGTCCAACGCGTCGAAATAATGCGAGGTACTCCGTATACGTCGCGGGGATCTTCAGTAATTTGGATCTGACCACGTCTAGCCCTTGAGTACGTTGATTGAGGAATAAAGATGTCTTGAGGCCAGCGGCGATCGCGGTCAGTATAAGTTACTATAGCCTTGATCGCTGACGGTCACTATAGCATCACGGTTATAATCAGCAAGTTGGATCGGGAATATATTTTTTAGGAGTTTGTCTTCAACAATGACCGGCGGTAATAGGACCTGGCCAGCGGTATTGCAACATGCGATAATAGAGGCCTTGATGTTACCAGTGTACACCCGGTTCTATGCGTAGGTGAGATGTAGGTATGATAACCTTTCCCTGTCCCGTAGGAACACCAAACATGAAGCCTTTCTCATCACAATTCCATAGTACATCTTCTCGATGCATATGATATTTCGCTGTAGTCTGCTTATATAAATGAAGAAAGCCGGATAAGACCTCAGGCCGTGATTGAGTTACGTGTTTAAGATTTAAACGTCGCTCCCACGCGGTCTTGAATTCAGGATGGCGTTGTAGAAAGTGCCGTGGCCATCCTTCTCCTATCGGCTGGTAGGGGAGGTCTGCCGTCTCGCATTTCCGCTTATATAGAACGTCTGCAGCCTCACGTATGTACGTACCATGTCGATTGAAGGCGGGAAACTACTCTCAACCCTGCGCATGATATGCTCGCAGATTGAAGATTCATCAGACTCGTTGAGATTTTAAAGACGGGCTCGTGGCTGTGTTCCCGCTCTAGCCTGTACATCTTGGTGGAATCGATAGAACTGAGCGGGAACTCCAGTGAGCTTGAGGCTGGAGATGGCGATTTTGATGATTCATGATCATCATTATTAGATTCAGGTGTTCAGCTTCAAATCACCGACCTCCTTCTAGGAGTCAAACGCGGCGGAAGCCCCGTAGACCCGTCAGGGGTCACCCTCAGGGGCCACTATGAGGCATTTTCTGCGTTTTTAGTAATCAATTCTAGACGTCAGAGCCGAAGCTCTTCAACAATGGAGGCCTTCCTAAATCTTCCGTATTAGGAACCCTTCCGTACCCACTTCCCGACCTAATAGCAAACACTGAGCCGAAATGTGATAGCCTTGTTCTAGGGATAGCAGATGTTCCTAACTTACCCGATTTGTGGATCTCGATCTATTACAACCTGGTAGTACTTGCATTGAATTCTGTACAGGGGACAGGGGACAGGGGACAGCCTGGAGTCCATATATCATTTCCTGGATGCTGACAGTGTCGTGTGCGTGGTTACCAGAATTCATTGTCGGGAATTTGTTGTCTACTGCCAGGGCAGGACTAGCGTCCCGGAGGAGATCCGTTGCCACTTGTGGCCCAGGCGTCTTTCGGATGCGGGGTACAGAGTACTAGGTAGATACCAGTCTAGTAGATAAGTCTACCTTGGTTATTGGGTCAACGCTGATAATTCTTGGCCGCAATTTGCTCACTTGACGTTCGTGTGGAGGAATGACCAGGCGCACCTGACCGGTACGTAGTTATTTCGGATGATTTTGGAATTCGGAAAGTTCCTGGTCGTGATTAATTTTTCATGTGTTTTTCCGTCGTATAATATTATTCGGCATTATGCAGAGCCTCTGTCAGGAACTAATTGTATGGGGGTCATCCGGCATGAATTCGACTATTGCAATTTTCATTGGATACTGCGAAAAGGCAAAAAAATTGTCATGGTAAGGCCCGGGGTACCCCAGTGGTACCTAGGTACCTAGTACCTAGTAGTTACCTCATCCGAGGCGATCTGGATCTTCTGGCCAACGTGCAACAGATTGAAAATCAGGCGGAGGAACGGTTGCTGATTGGCTGTTGACGGTTACCCTCGGGATCCCATGGTGGAGGACGGGAATGATTAAAAGTGGTAAAGCGTCATTCGTGGACAAAGATGAACGGGAACCCGAAAATTCAACCGGAATTTCGTCATGAGCACATCTCGTTTGGCTAGAAGGAAGTTGATTCCATTATTGGATTCAATTGATGCAAGTTATTATTGGAAGAGGGGGCCGTGATAGGCACCCGACTACTATTTTGGGGGCAACACGGAGTACCCGACCTTAGTCACTAGTAGTATCACGACTGCGCCACAAGTTTCTACTACTCCGTACGGAGTACACTGTACGGAGTACTCTGTATAGAGTGGTTGATTGGTTTTGTCCATGTGGTCTCGAGCTTCCCCGGTCCGGCACCTGAATCCCCGCAATTTATGGTCTTGGCCTCTTGACCCAAGAAAAAAAAAAATATTGAACAAAAAAATTGAATGAAATGTACTACTGCCCGGAGTACACTGAGATCATTCAACGTCATCACTTTACTGACTTTTCCATTTGCGCGCAATAAAACCCTGGGACTAATGAATGGATTCAGTCAAGGAATGGAAGTTACAGGTTGAATATACTTTGAGATTGTGTAATCGCCAACAAAAATGTAAGAAATGTCAAGACATAAATAATGAGTGTGGTAAGTCAAGCTCTCTTCGGTTGTTTGCAGCTTGTTGGTTGCGGGACTTTCAGCCTATCCTCAGCCCGTATCGTTTCTGCGCCTCAACATCCACTCTCATGCACTAAATTTATTGCACCTGCATCCTAGCTTTCTCCTGCATGAGACATTTCTTGACTGATGATCCGTGTGTTATCGTTACCTAGCAAGAAAACCACCCCTTTTCTTCCATGATTCCGAACATCTCGTTTTCTTGTTTCTAGTTGGTGCACCCGACCCGTTTCCCCCGGAACCACTTCGTGCCTACATCTGGAGTCGGAACAACTCGGAGAGTCACAAGAGGCATTTTACGCGCTCCCTTTACCAGTCCTCAGCTCCGACATCTCCCGTGAACCTTGGAGAAAGCCATATCGGAGTTGGAGACTGGAAACGCCTTCTCGACCTCCTCTGCTTTGATCATGGCCCCCGTTGAGAATATTAATATACCCCTTGCGACCCCAGTAGAACCTGGTCCTCTCTACACAGATTTCTTCCAACAACAAGTTGCAAAGCAGCGAAATAATAACTATCACTCGACATCACTAAGAAACATGGTTGCCACATCTGTGAATCGCACTGCTCTGCACCCTGGTGGTGTTCAGTATGTCTCTCCTACTTCTTGATCGGGTCGAGCTGGCCTCCTGGGCTTCTTTCACCCAGCATTTGCCAGCATGAGTATCCCGGCTAACATCTATCAATTAGACCTGGCAAGGGTCACACCGAGCTGGAGGAAGAGCTTCATGAGCACGCCCACATTGACTATGAGCGTGTCGCTATTGTATGCCCTTCTGTTGCACATATACAGTTGAAGACCCCTTTACTAATGCTCAATAGATTGCGAACCCTGCCGTTCCTGCTCTCTATGAAGATGCTCTTGTTTATGAGACCGGTACTGCTATCACATCGTCAGGGGCCCTGACAGCGTACTCAGGTGCCAAAACTGGCCGATCTCCTTTAGATAAGCGTATCGTGAAGGAAGAATCCTCTGAGAATGATGTTTGGTGGGGACCTGTCAACAAGCCCATGACCCCTGATGTAAGTGACCCTTCTATTCCTACTGCGCATATATCGCGCATTCTACCCCTCGCATAAGCCTAGCACGGTGGCCGAGAGACCACGCGTTCTTGGGGCACCAGAGATAGGAATGTTGCCAAAAGCAAATGTCTCACGCATAAGCTTATGAGGGATTTTCATACATTTCCTGTGGCGTCTTAATACTCCGACCTTTGCCTGTGTCACATCTGTGCGCTTTACGAGCTGCTGACGCGCAGTCTGCCTAAAAATCCTGCCATAATGTGTGACATTATTCGTATAGAGCTGATTAGCTAACCCACTTCGATAGGTCTGGCGTATCAACCGGGAACGTGCTGTTGACTACCTCAACACTCGCAACCGTATTTATGTCATTGATGGCTTCGCCGGCTGGGACGAGAGATACCGCATCAATGTCCGTGTTGTTTGCGCTCGTGCCTACCATGCCCTCTTCATGAGGAACATGCTTATCCGCCCTTCGCAAGAGGAACTCAAGCACTTCCACCCCGACTATGTTATCTATAACGCTGGGTCGTTCCCTGCCAACCGCTTCACTGAGGGCATGACCTCTGCAACCTCTGTTGCCATCAACTTTGCGGAGAAGGAGATGGTTATCCTAGGAACTGAGTATGCTGGAGAGATGAAGAAGGGTGTTTTCACCATCCTGTTCTACGAGATGCCCGTCAAGCACAACGTCCTGACCCTCCACTCATCTGCCAACGAGGGCCCCAACGGCGATGTCACGGTCTTCTTCGGTTTGTCTGGAACTGGAAAAACTACACTCTCTGCCGACCCTAAGCGTGCCTTGATTGGTGACGACGAGCATTGCTGGACCGACCGCGGTGTTTTCAACATCGAGGGTGGCGTAAGTGGCTTTGAACTCAAGCATGGTAATGCAGGATTGCTAACACGTTATTAGTGCTACGCTAAGTGCATTGGTCTCTCTGCTGAGAAGGAGCCCGATATTTTCAACGCCATCCGTTTTGGATCCGTTCTCGAGAACGTTGTCTTCGATCCCATCAGCCGTGTTGTTAACTACGATGACTCAACCCTTACTGAGAATACTCGCTGGTATGTGCTATCACCCTAAAACAAAGCAAAAGATTAGCCTGCGGATCGCTGATATCTCTCAAGTGCTTACCCCATTGAATACATCGAGAACGCCAAGATTCCTTGCCTGACTGACAAGCACCCTACGAACATCATCCTCCTCACTTGCGACGCCCGTGGTGTGCTGCCCCCAATCTCGAAGCTTACCACGGAGCAGACCATGTTCCACTTCATCTCCGGTTACACCTCTAAGATGGCCGGTACTGAGGACGGTGTGACCGAGCCCCAGGCTACCTTTTCCTCGTGCTTCGCTCAGCCATTCTTGGCTCTTCACCCCATGCGCTACGCTCGTATGCTGGCAGACAAGATCTCACAGCACAAGGCCAACGTCTGGTTGCTCAACACCGGTTGGGTTGGCGCTGGCGCCACCACTGGTGGTAGGCGTTGCCCTCTGAAGTACACCCGGGCAATCTTGGATGCTATCCACAGCGGCGAGCTGGCCAGCGCTGAGTACGAAGTCTACGATGTTTTCAACCTTCACGTGCCCACGAGCTGCCCTGGCGTCCCACCTGAGCTTCTGAATCCCAAGAACAGCTGGATTGCAACGACCAGCTTTAAGGACGAGGTCAACAAGCTTGCCAAACTTTTCAACGAGAACTTTGCCAAGTACGCCGACCAGGCAACCAAGGAGGTGATCGAAGCTGGTCCAACCTTGGCATAATATGTTTGACATTGCTTTTTATTCTGTTTTCCCTTTTGTCGCTCGATTCCCTTTTGCTATTATATTGCATGGCGTGTTGCATTCTCATGATGTGGGTCATTTTACCACCCTTCGCAAGACAAGCTGGGTCATACCATTTCGCATTTTGTTCGATTTTCCCTCATGATTGAATATGGGTTTGGCTATCTCACAGACTGGCCCATAGGTAGGAGTCGACAGGCTCCAGGGCCTCTCGCTCATACCTGTAAGTAAAATTGGAATGAAATCTTGCTAAACTGTATTTCCTTGAACCTAGAAGATTGTATAGCAGTGATAGTTATTAAAGGAGCATCACACTTGCTTCAATATATTGAATTGGTCCATAGTGCTCTTTAATCAGAACATTTTCCACAACATAGAACTATATTTTGACTCCACCAGGCGCAGAGGCCCACTTAGTCCCCGGAGTGACTACGTACCGACTTTCCTCCTTTCCCTTCCCGCGGCCGCGGGTCTTGTCCCGAGTAACTAAGTTGTGGTCTTGATGGGTCATACTTGGTATTCCGATGACCGATGTCGTTGAGCATTTCTGTGCCGGAATGCTTTCCCACTCCGCGGGTATTCTGTTGGGGTTCAATGCTTAATCTCTGTACGAAGTAGCCAGCGGGGCATTGAACTTAGGTAATTCTGACTGTACATAGGTTTGTTCCTGGTCGATATTGGTGAATAATTCTTTTTTGGACAAGAGTTACTATAGTATACAATATAGGAGCCAAATTTCTGATTCTTAACAAGGTTAATTTTGTTCCATTCAGTTTTCATTTGCTTTAATTGTACTCTGTATTGTAACTTAGTAAGCGCCGGTTAACGGTTCGGAGAAAAGGATTGATGTTGGGTGAATGGAGCTGTCCTCAGTAGATAATTAGCATCCTCTGGTTGGGCCCTGGATTCTCACCCGAAACATTACCGTCGAAGGACATTTCAGTCTTAATTGGAAGTGGATGTTAGTAACCTTACCTACTGCTCGGGGAAAGCATAATGCCAATGGCCTATCGGTTGAGGGAGACTCTATATCCTCGGGTACTGCCATACAGTATATCTGGTTCGGGTGGAGGGACTGGACGGTTTGGGTTGATGATCACATCTACATACATATAGATATGGATCCATGACTAAATGTGCATTTTTTTACTTGGTAGAGCTATTCTTAGGTTAGAACCATCCCATGATATTGGTTGAGAAATGCACGACTTTATATCAACTTTGGTTGGGGTTGCTTGCCCAGAAGGTTTCTCGTACAGTACTTACCTTAAGGCGGCAAGGCCTTCCATGGGTGGGGCGTACGGTATTATTACTTGGAATTTATTACCACTCCATGAGTGAGTCAGTGACAGGCAAGTGGATCCAGAATGTATGGAGGTAGTGTATGTATGTATGTATGTACATACACGAAGTAGAGAAGAAGAGTCCTTTGATATTCAAATTGCTCAACTCAGATGGCTTGTACCTGCTCGAATGGTTTATTCAAAGAGAATGCTCAACCAAGAGACCATTTCCCCAGTCTGAGTAACATGACGTTCCCCGCATTCTCGTGGCGGCATTATGCAGTTGTAGTTGTAGTAGTAGTTTCATCTACGACTAAGAGCTTTGTTGAAGTACTACCTTTGTACTAGTACTAGTAAGTCCTCCTCCTAACATAACCGTTCTCTGTAGAAATACCAAGGAGTGGTTCGTCCTTTCCTCGAATTATAACCCGAGGCCCTCCATTAGGACCCAGACTTCCAAGTGTCACGCTTCATCATCTGACCGACCAAAACCTCTTAACCAACTGCCAGTCAAATTTCTTCCCCTCATTTTCTCTCCTGCTTTTTCTCGTCCACGTCGGCTTCTATTCTCGTCTCTCCTGTTACGTCCTCTTCCCCTCTTTTCCGTATCATTCGTGTAGTATTCTCAGGATTCTCTATATACTACCGTATCCTTCGCTGGTAAGCTTCATCGCTCATTTTTCTCCTCATCGTGATACGTCATCTGCTGGAAGCGACTTCCGTCCGACTTCCTGTCTGCCGCATTTTGCGTAGCATCTCCTGGTTACTACCTCTACCACCGGTTAGTGGATGGTCGCACAAGCTCTGTCCTCACTGCTTTATTGCCGTATGCTCATCTCCCGCCCAACGCTAAAATGGTGTAATAGTGTACTGATGTCTCCAGACCGTGCTGTAAATCCTCTTCGCCATCAGAATGGCTTCTCCAACTACCAAAGAACCTCGGCCCACGATGGAGTTTTTACACCACCCTTACACTCGTGCCGCCCTTCCTTTCGTTAACGGTGGCCTAGCGGGCATGACGGCGACCTCGGTCATCCAGCCAATTGATATGATCAAGGTGCGCCTTCAGCTCGCTGGGGAGGGTCTTCGTACCGGGCCTCGCCCGACTGCCTTCGGCGTTGCCCGCGACATCATTGCCGGCGGGAAGATTCTTGATCTCTACACTGGCCTCTCAGCAGGCTTACTCCGCCAGGCTGTCTACACTACTGCCCGTCTGGGCTTCTTCGATACCTTCAGCAAGGTACTCAACAAGCGCGCTGAAGTCGCTAACAGAAAGGTCACTTTTGCGGAGCGCGCTGGCGCGGGTCTTACCGCTGGTGGCATTGCCGCTATGATCGGTAATCCCGCTGATTTGGCACTTGTCCGTATGCAGTCAGATGGTCTGAAGCCCCCGGAGGCGCGCGCACATTACCGTTCGGTGGTGGATGCACTGTTCCGTATCTCGAAGAATGAAGGTATCGCAGCCCTATGGGCGGGTGCGTTGCCGACCGTAGTGCGAGCGATGGCGCTCAACGTCGGTCAACTGACCTTCTTTGCGGAATCTAAGGCTCAACTGAAGGCTCGCACGTCTCTGTCGGCGCAAAACCAAACCTTCGCTGCGTCCGCCATCGCTGGTTTCTTTGCCAGCTTCCTATCGTTGCCCTTTGATTTTATCAAGACGCGTCTGCAGAAGCAGCAGAAAGACCCTAAGACAGGCCAGTTACCGTACAAGGGTCTGATAGATTGTGCTCGCAAAGTCGCCAAGGATGAGGGCTGGTTGAGGTTTTACCGCGGATTCGGGACGTACTATGTGCGGATCGCACCCCACGCGTTAGTCTCCCCACTCCCCACGCCGTTTCTTCGCTTAAGTGCTTATTACTAACCCCATGGACCCACTTTAGGATGGTCACGCTTATCGTGGCTGATTATCTCAACCTCATTACCAAGTAAATGAGTCGACCTTTATTAATTGGACAACAATCAAAGACTCTCTTTGTGTGAAGAAAGAAGCGCGCTGAATTTGGCTCATTCATGTCAATCTCCAGTGTTTGAATCATCGATCTTCCCGTGGTTTTGTTCTCATGGACGTACACTTCTTGTTTACTCAACGGAACATCCAGTGTCCTGAATGCGATGCAACCACAACAGAATCATTCGAGTTCCAATGAATCTGGAATGGAAGTCCGTGTGGTAGAATACATCGCCGTCCGGCTTGTCGTTCAGATGGAGAGTTTCTAGCAAGCTGTCCATCGGATATGTGCTACGGATATCAGCATGTTGCAATGTCAAAAAAAATAGCCCTCCCTTTCCACAATACCCCTGTTAGTGCGGTCTTGCTTTTTTATCTTTCTGGTGTTGATATTGTTCACTGCACGTGCATGGGCGTTCCTTTCCTTATTGTGTTGTATTCCCTCTTTTTTGAGTCTTTGGGTTGTATGTACTTCAAGACGCAGTCTTCACACCCCGGTTGCGGGGCTTCAGCCTGGAGTTGATAAATACAGTAGTTACAGAAGAAAGGGGTCCATAGCAAGGTAGAATACCGTTTGACACAACCTAATCACGCCGTGCGTGATCTACTAAGTTTACAAAAGGGTAAATCGAAACAATTATCAACTAATCGTCATCAACGGGAGCCGTGCTCATCTCCTGCTTAATTCGAACATGATCTTGACCCCTGGGACTTTCACCACCCTGGCGATTATCCGAGTCAACATCCATCTCCTGGTCCTCGTCCATCTCCTCGTCCTCGTCCTCGTCCTCATCGCTAGCGAGGGTAATCCCACTTTTCCTCACCCCAGAAGGTCTCCTCCTCTCCCCATCCGACAACCCATCTTCCGCCGGCTTAAACCGACGCACTCTCCTAGCCAGAGCAGGATCCGGCTGAAGATCAGCCGCAGTCAAGACCACCGAGCACACCGGACACTTGACGGAACGGACCCGACGCGCGCTGCGACTGGTGACTCCCGCCGACTGGCGCGCGGGAACCGTCGTCGGACTATGCGCAATCATCTCTTCAATGGCTTCGCGCTCAAAACTATGCGGGCACTGGGTACTTGTGACGGGGTCCACGAAGTAAAGCAAAGTAAGAGGACATTTGAGCGAGACACGCTCCCGCTCAATGGCGATTTCATCCGAGTCCGCAGGAGAAGGAGACTTCCGATGACGGGTGCGCCGGGCCGAGGAATCGGGCGCTTTCGACGGATCTTCCAAATGCGAGAACCAGGTCGACGCATGTGGGACCGGGGGAATGTCTTGTCCGGGGTATTGTGCGTCGTGAATCACCCGGTAGAAGCCGATGTAAGCGTTATTGGAAGAGTATCTGCGTCGGAGTCTTGGGTTAGTGTTTATGCAGTGTGTAACAAGAAAAGAAAGAAAGGAGTAAAGAAAGAAAGAACACAAGAAAACCCCATCATACCGCTCCGTCAAAGAAAGCCCATCCCACCGCGCATACTTCTCCCCAAGCACATCATCCAATTTCCTCGACGGCGCCACTTCCCCATCCGATGTCTCTTCGTAATCACCATCCGAATCACCACCCCGTCTCCGAGTCCCCAACTGCTCCATCTCCCGCTCAAACTGGCCCAAAACCACCCCCAGTTCATCCACCCTCACGTCCCCGTCAATCGTCTTCCGCATCTGCTCCTCCAACCGCTCCGTCACAGACACAACCTGCTCCTCCAGCGCATTCAACCTCTCCACCTCCTCCTCATCCCTATCCGCATCCTCCTCGCCCTCCTCTCTCTTGTCCCGCTGTCTCTGAAGCCGCACCCGCGCATCAGTAAGCCGTTCGTTGGTCTCCCCAGCCGAGTCCGTCAGTTTCTCCTCCGCGTGTTGCAAGTGCGTCTTGACTTTTCGGAACGTTTGCGATTTGACGAGCGATAGGAACTTTGTTCGGCTTGATTCGTGTAGCGGCAAGATCGGTGGTTCGTACTCTGGGAGAGGTGGTGTTCGGGCTTGTCTGGGGCGGGTGTGGTGGGGTCTGTGGCGGGAGGGGGTTGGGGTTTGGGTTGGCATTTTCTTTTTTTCCTTTTTTTTTTTTTTCTCTTTGAGTTGTTCGTGGGGTGTTTTGTGTTGTTGAAAGGACTTGGTTTTGGTGAAGGCGGTTTTGATATACGGAGGATTGATAAAGAGATAAAGACTCTTTATCAGACGCGACGCGACGGCGCTAGGACCGTTTAGGTTATACTTTTTTTGATTTTTTGGTTGCCTTGGAGATTAGGCAGAGAATCTATCGCTGGTAGGGAGTCATGGATTTATTTTCACATTTACATTCACCGCGGCTCAAGTTTATGGAATGTCATGATGCTTAGGCAATGGAGGCTTATTCCTGACTACCTATTGGCAATATTTATAGTTTGTAACTGAGAACCTGTACGGAAGATGGTGAGAGAGAAATCCATATACCGAGCCTCAGACTAGACTTTATAGAAGCAGAATGCATGATAGAAGCCTGTTCATATTAGCAATCTGATAGTCTGTGAACATGTCAAATACTCACCGGCTGCCTCCTTTTCTTCGTCAGTCATGAGCAGACTGCCGGTGTTTCGATCTCGGACCCCCATGCGTTCACTGAGAGGTCCTAGTTCCTGATCGTCTTTCTCGTCTTCCCAGACTTCCAGGAACGGTTTACGGTATTGAAGCTCGAGGTTGTAGTCCTCAGTTAACCTAATGCAATCAGCCTCATGTACCGTAATAGTCGGGTTGGCAGGTGGAACTTACGCTCGAAAGGCTTCCCAGGGCACAACGTACTCTGGAATCTCCTCTACAGCCTCTTCCATGAAATAGCTGTACCTCCACCCGAAAGGAGGCCGGAAAACCCCATCCTCGGGGGTATCGCCCGGAAATTGGACTCGGTAGATCGAATTCCCCCATTCAATCTTGTTACCGTCTTCCTCAACCTCCCCATCCTCAGGCTCCGCGTCCTCCTTTTGCGTTGCAACTTCGCGTTCTTTGCGCTTCGCATTCGCCTCCGCCACGCGTGCACTGATAACATCGGAGTTGGGGCAGACTCCCAGGAATCGGCCACCCTTCCTCAAACAACCAGCCACATTGCGTAACATCTGCCTTGCTTTCTCTTCACTTTCAAATGCGTAATGAATTGTGAACATCGAGGCTACCACATCAAAGCCACCACCACCCCAGCGTGAGCTCATTACCGAACCACCTGGACCGGCGCCGGGATCAATTCCTACTTGCTGAACAATGGGAACGTCCCCGAGATACTCCCCAAAGCAGTCCTTTGGGAAGAACTCCGCATGGAAGAGAGGACCACGTCGTCCCCGTGGGCCACGTCCAGTTCGCATACCGTTGTAGCGCTCACGCGCTTGGACAATAGAGACTTCAGCAGGGTCAAGTCCAACGTAGAGGTCCACAGCTTGAGGTGCCAGCTGCCATTTCCCCAAATCGCCTCCTTTGCCGCAGCCCAGATCCACAACCAAAAGTCGTCTCTCTTCCGTCGGAGGCGGAGCAGTATCATCTGCCCACTCCTTAACGCCAATGGACCTGGACACGAACTCTTCATCCGGTGAGAATTTTTGAATGAGGGTGCTCTTAATCCAGTTGTTGAAGCTCCGTAGGCCTTTGATCTTACTCTCGGTCTTCCGCCACTCTCTTCCTCGCTGCGGCACAGCATTATAGTGATGACGAACAATGTCCGTTACGCCGCGGTTCTGGGAAAATCTCATATCCTCCTCTTGTTGAGCACGCTCTCTCTCTTCCTGTCTCCGACGCAAAGTTTCACGGTCCACCAAGCCCATCCGGGCTCCACCGCCAGGTCGCTTGCGTTTGCGCGCCTGCGCTTCAGGCGAGGGGGAGCGCGGGGGAGAAGGAGATCTGTTTGATGATTCATTTCGATTGGGTTGCTGCGCAGTTTCGTTTGTGTCACGACGAGAGTAAGCTGATGGAGGCGTTCTGCCGCGCTTTCGGAGTTGTTGATGCCGTTCTTGGAGACGCCTGCGCTTGGAGTATGGGCGGTCTGCGGGTTTTGTTTCATCATGTGCAACGTCCTGTTCCGTCAGTTCTGCTTCTCTATGGGAGATCTGTTATGATCGGGGCTGGCTACCGTAGGGGAGGCAACGGCTCCGTTTGTCGACTCTAGCGCCGCTGGGCTAGCAGCTCCTGGGTTGGACATTTCGAAGATATTAAGTAAGTCGCGTGTATTTGGTGGCGGCGATAGTTCCTGCTCTATTTCCTCGAGTTCTTGTGGGATTGAAAGTCAATCGTGAAAAGATTGTTCTTGATGAGCGGGCCTTGTCTTTCGCACGGACGGTATTGTCGGGGAAGCTCCACCAAGGAGCTTATGATAATACCAATCTTATTAGCAAGGGTGCTGTACAGTGAGTTTATATCAAGTGAGCGATTACAAAGGCTTAAAATAGGCGAAAAAAAAAAGAAGAAGAAGAAGAAAAGAAAAGAAGTAATGCAAGATCCTGGATTAATGCGGAAGTGCAGCGCAGTTGGTAATAAGCTAGACAGGCGTTCAAGAATATCAAAAAGGGAAGGGAAAAGATCTTCTCGCAAGATAACGCAGATGAGACCTACCGACAGAAAAGACTTCTGCACCGGTGAATTTATCAGAGTCGACAGAGTTGAGGAGGAAGTGGAAGTGGAAGTGGAAGTGGAAGTGGAAGTGGAAGTGTTTGTCCGTCCCGTGCAGAATCGTACCTGATACGAAGTACTCAGTTTGCTGCTTCCGCCTTTCAGGTTCTCCTCTGCATAACGCCTGTATCGAGTGGGCAATTCATGGCTCATGGATGTAAATTATCCGGAAAAAACCTGAAAGAAATAGCTTGTAATCATGCGCTCTTCTTTTCACTCTGATTATGGTAGCGCAAAACCAGATTTTCTCTTAATGTATCTGAGAGTTGAGTTGACTGTCTTCACTGTCTTCTTTATTTGTTGGAGTACTACTAAGCAGCATTATGGTCGCATAAATTGTAGTCTATCTTGGCCGGTCTCAACCCCTAACTACTAGATAGCTAATACTATAGTGTAACCACCAAGACTCTTTTTCTCCGTCGGAGTCCAACGCATGCATGGTTATGCAAGATCATATGATTCAGCAATTCAAGTAACTCGCTCTATGTATGTTGAGTTAGATATTGTACAGATAAACATTAAATCCGTTATGACCAATGCCCTGAACGCCCACGCTCGCATAGCCAAAAAGACATCAAGGGCAACGTAAAACAAAATCAGGGTGCAGCTGGCTTCTTTGGAGACTTAACATTCAATACTTGTCTCATGCGTCGAAGCTTTGCCCACCATTCACGGTCGCTGGCCTTTTTGGCTTCACTATTTGCTTCGTCAATCACTAGAGAATCTGTAGAGGGCGATTCAGAAACAGCACGACTAGCGACAGAAGCTGTAGATCTAATGTGCCGGCGATGCTTCACTTTGAGAGCTTGAGCCAAGAGCTCCCATCCACTGCGCAGCTCGGCTGACTTCTCAGATGTCTTCCCAGTCCCGCTTTGAGCCTTTCCATTGACCCATGGACAGTATTCCATGTGCTCGGTAGCAACGTCCAGTGTGTCGTAGACAGGTATATCTCCATTGGCCTTCGGTTTATACATCCAGAGTCCCAAACGCCGGAAGCATGCACCACAGCCTGCCAGGCCGGCTGCACCGTCTGCGATGGAGTCCCACCCAAAGAAAGCAAGGGCGAAAGCCGTCCTATTGATCGACGTCTGCTTGGAAGGCGGCCTCTGTGGGGAAGTGACTTGAGTCCCATCAGTGCGCTGGGGAGTCTGTGGTTCCTCGGTCGCGGCATGCACTTCGGTCCTCTCGAAATCATCGGGCAAGATCTTGATAATAGTATCCAGGTCAAATGGCGCAGGGGCTTGGATGATTTCTTGGGATGGTAGCTGATTAGCCATCTTAACGATATTCAAATAACGTGTCCGAAGACCAAAGATAGCTGAGTCAGGATTGGACAAGGTCAACCGATGAATCGTAGCTATGAGACCAGTCAGCCAGGATTATGCAGCTTGTATTACGAAGACAAACCATCAGAGCCCTTATTTCTCCAGGGACAACTTTCACCGTGCCCTTGAACCAAAAGACGAGCATATTCCTCCACAAGTTTGGCGCCTATGCTTTGATCAGCCCGCAATTCTGTCTATGAATTCGACATTCGATAACAGAATTACAACTTACGGACTTCTTTCCTTTCCTGTACCTTCTCATTATCGTATCCATCCAACTCATCAAGCTCATCTGGTAGCTTGACGACAACGGAACCGCCACACCCTCCCACGCACGTCACTCGCGACACATCCGTACAAATCCAGCCACGCTTAGCCCACTCCAATTCGTTTATCGCTGACGGCTTCGGTGACCATCGATCTACCCGGCGGAATGTCTCTAATCTCTCTAGAAAGCGTTCGCGATCCCAAGGAACGTAACTTGGTCGTGAGGAGGGCGATACCGGTGAATCCTGAGAGGAAACTTTCAGGATTGTCTTTCGTACAGATTCAAGATCAGTCGCATCCGGCCGATCATTCAAACGAGCCTTTTTCGCTGACAAGTCGGCGGCGATACGTTCTTTGGTTGTTATAGCTGCTGGTGCTGGTGCTGCTGGTGCTGCTGCCGCCGGGGTTGGTTTAGTTGAGGATTCGGCATTTGAAGGTTTGGTCAGTGATTCGAGAACGCGATGGAACTTGCGCTTCTTAGTTTCCACAGCATATGACATCTTCTTAGACGTACGTGAAACGTCCCTTGAAGGTGACCAAATAGTGGGCTTGGAGCTGTTGTGACTATTGACGATCCCATTGTACGAGATCCATGATCAATTGGAGCTGACAACGCTAAACCTGGATGGGCACTGATCTGGATTTGGTGCCTGAGGACAACACAAATAAACCAAGGAGTACGGAGTACGGAGTAGAATGAAGTCTCCCTAAGGGACGACTCCCCCTGACATTTTTCTGCTACACTCAGTTTTCTCTATATCATTTATGTGCAACACAGTAGCGGCTGTCATCTCATTAGTCATATCATATTGTAAAGATTTTACGTATACCTAGAGGAATTCATTCAATTCATTACTGTTTCCTTACGGGACAGCCCCTTTGCTTAACAAACTTGGTAGCTGGTAGTATTATCTTAAAGCGACAACTACACTGAAAGTGCAAACTGTATGAAAAGAAGGGAACTTCGTAAAGTCGGTGCTTTTCAAAACGTAAGGTATTTCAAGTTCAAATG
The DNA here is from genome assembly GCA_009193565.1 of Aspergillus coremiiformis. NCBI lineage: Eukaryota > Fungi > Ascomycota > Eurotiomycetes > Eurotiales > Aspergillaceae > Aspergillus > Aspergillus coremiiformis. The sequence continues at coordinate 32,289 of ML739161.1, read as the reverse complement.
ATGAAATCATGCCACCATGATTGGTTCGGAGTCTCGGCCTCAATCTCGTCCGTCCGCAACTTTCCGCCATTTATTTGTGTCGCAAGTCCGGACAGTTCTTCCAGACATCAATTGCTGCCATATTCTATCCCTCACGATGGCTTCCTTGGGGAGCTCCGTGCGGAGTTTTGCTCCCCGGCTTTCGAAAGATTTCTTCACCTGTCGTCAATGTCTGCGACGAAGCCATAACTATGCGACGAAGTCCGCTTTCCGCACGAATCTCCCTGTCCCGCCGTTTACTCAGAATATCAACAAGCTCAATTCGGCCACTTTGTTCTCACGAGCGAAAAAGGCATTTCCGAACATCATTTCAAGGTCGTCTTCGAGCGCAGCAGTGGGAAGTGCTGTGGAGCAGGGAGCTTCCAAAGCGAAATCCAGTTTTCCCAAGGTCAGCGACAAGACGATAGCATACTGGCTGCTGGGCAGTGCAGCTAGCGTCTTTGGTATTGTAGTATTTGGTGGACTCACCAGGTTGACAGAATCTGGGTGCCGTTTCTCTCCCTCTGAAAGAAGCCTTCAATCAAGACACTAACGACCAATTGGTATAGCCTGAGCATCACAGAATGGCGTCCCGTCACCGGATCTCTCCCCCCCATGAACGCAGAAGACTGGGAGTCTGAATTTGCAAAGTATCGCGCATCCCCTGAATTTCACCTATTGAACCCGCACATGACCCTTTCCGAATTCAAGTCGATCTACTACATGGAATGGATTCATCGTCTTTGGGGTCGTTTCGTTGGCCTGTCGTTCGTGCTCCCGGCTGTGTATTTCGTGGCGAGCAAAAAGGTTAGCAAGCCAATGGCATTGCGACTTGCTGGAATTGCTGGCCTGATTGGTTTTCAAGGCTTTATCGGTTGGTGGATGGTCAAATCCGGACTCAAAGATGATCTATTTGCACCAGGCAGTCACCCCCGAGTCAGCCAGTATCGCCTGACAGCGCACCTTGGAGCTGCCTTCGTCTGCTATGTTGCAATGCTTTGGAATGGTCTTGCTATTCTGCGCTCACACCGCCTGCTTGCTGATCCCGAAGCTGGTACCAAGCTGTTGGACTCGCTCCGTGACCCCAAACTCAAAATCTTCCGTCGCTCCATTGCCGGTTTGGCTGCTCTCGTCTTTGTAACGGCCATGTCCGGTGCCCTGGTTGCTGGCCTTGATGCCGGCCTGATCTATAACGAGTTCCCCTATATGGGCATGGGACTGGCTCCTCCTAAGTCGGAGCTCTTCGATGCAAGGTATTCGCGACATGAAGATAGATCTGACCTTTGGTGGAGAAATGCGCTTGAGAACCCGTCTCTTGTTCAATTGGATCACCGTGTCTTGGCTATGACTACATTCGCTGCCATTATGGGTTTGTGGGCATACACTCGTCGGTCGTCTACCATGAAGCGTCTTCTCCCCCCTGCTGCTAAGAAGGGTGTGCACGGGGTTGTCGCTTTTGCTTTCTGCCAAGTCGGCTTGGGTATCGCCACTTTGCTCTACCTGGTTCCCACCTCTCTTGCCTCTGCTCATCAAGCTGGAAGCTTGTTCCTTCTGACCTGGGTTATGGTTCTGGGAAGCCGGGTCTGGCACCCATCGAGGACTGCAAAGCTACTACAAATGGCAGTAAAGGCCCGTGGTCAGGCAACTGCTAGGCTAGCTGCTCATGGCCCTCACAGGCTATGAATGGGACGGACTGCAATCGGTCTAGCTTTCCCATATCAGGCACCATGTTCTCCTAACGAGTGTTTGGGGCAAATCTTGTGTGTCTTATAAATCTCTACTTTTATATTGTACAATAAATAATCATACATTGTGTCATCTGTATTTTCACTGCTGCATCTCTTGTAATAGCATCACTATAGACCACACAATAGGTATCACTTAGGAGTAATAGTCTGTACGAATCACCACTACTGCGCTACCAGTGAAATCTCAAGTACTGGGACCATACTGGCCTCAAACCCGGAGGAACTATTTGCTGTGCAACCAGTAAGGAGTAGAATTATTGGTTGTGCAGCCCAGCTGCCAAACTGAATAAATTATTGCACTGATGAATAGATCATCATCATCCACTGATCTTTCAGCTCAATATGTAAAACAGGAACTAGCTGGATATGAAAGATGTACAGACAGGTAAAAAACAAGAGAGATTTCCCAGGGTGAACAGAACACCATTATTGATCTAAAGAAACTCCAATGTTTGTACAGTACAATGAAAACCAGAATAGAAAGCATGATAGGAGAGACCTACTAGTATTTAGCATAGAAAGAGCAATAAGCCCGAGAAATCCATAATCGCCCTCAAACATTAATGTTTAGCAAGTTAGACAACAAGTATTTTGTGCTTTTGCTTAATGTAAGAGACCCTATGACAGTTGGTTTATCTCTTGCTTGTTAGAATCAGGATCTGTGTTTCCTAATCAAAGAAAGGGAAACCTAGAGTATTAAGGGGATGGTGAAATCGGGGCACATAAAGAGTGCGGCTGTGCAGAGTGAATTCACCTTTGTTGGTTGTTGTTTCGTGTTGTTGCACGATCACATCGGAGAGTATCTTCCTGGCTGCTTCCGGCAATAGACCTGAGCCTTGGTGCTCCCTGGCTTTTGCTCGGGGGATTTTGATTCCGGTACAGACTTTTCAGCATCAGTGAGTCCATCTTTCTGGCCACTGGACTTCTTTTGGCGTAAACTTTCACGGACTTGCTGGAGGGTCTGGCTGGGCAGATTTCCCGGGGTATTCAAAGGACTCCAAGGGGCTACCTCTTCCTTCTCTAGCAGGTCGTCGTCTGGCAGATCCTCTGTGGCATCGTCGTCGAAAACAGAATCTACGTCCCATGCCCCCTGATCATTCTGTGTCTTACGGTCTTATCTCAAAGTCAGCATACCACTTGCTTCCACACTCATCACGAGCGGGACTTAACGTACTTTCAGACTCACTAGGCTCTTCTGCGGATGCCTCCTGATCTGCATCTTCTTTTCTAGACAGAATGGGGGATTTGGAAGGTGTTCTCGGCACTTTTTTCGCAGTCTTTTTCTTGGGTGGACGACCTTTCTTGGGCTTGCTGGCATTCCTGGACCGATTCCCTGTCTTTTTCTTCTTCTTGGAAGGTGTCGTCTTCTTCTTTGCTTTTGAGATCTCCTGAGCAGCAGCGTCCAAATCTCTCTGGTTGGTCGGCCCAGTGTGGATATTGCCATTGACGTGGTGAGTGCGAAAACACCCACGAGCGATTGTGCAGGGGTTGCAAGTCTGCCAGCCACAGGTCAGACAGCGAGACATCCCAGAAGTATTGCGTTTGTTACAAATGTCACATTTCGCTGTATGGGTAGCCAACTCTTCGAACTCACACGGTATAACCTCCTTTTCCAATGTAGGGATTGAAGTTGTGTCGTCCAGCTGATCGGTGGTTTCTGGGACAGCTGTCTCTTGGGACGGATTGTGCACAATGGGATCAGCAGAGGCCATGGGAGTGTCTTCATGAGTGCTACGGGGTCTGGACATTGTGTTCGGGTCATCGGTGGGAACAGTTTCATTTTCAGAATTTTTCATACTGTGCAGAATTGTTGCATGCTCTATCACGGTGCGATCCGGACACAACAGGAGAGACAAGGGGATTTCCCGACGGCGTTCATAGGACTCACGTTCAGGCACCAGGATCCGATGCTGCTCGGGACGAGGACTGTTGACAACATGAGGCGTCACAGTGACTCTCCATCCTGGGGGAATAGGGTCTCCGAAATGCCAACACGGGCGCTCAGTTGGAAAGCCGATTGCTTGTCTTTGGAAGAAGTGGATTTCGTTGGTGGCGAAGTATCTGGCACCCGGACTTAATTCACTCTGTCCAAACAGGCCCTCGCGAACAGAGAAAGAACTTATGGCTCCAATGGTGTCTGTGCCCTGCCTCTTACCATGCCGTCAGCTCACTTCAACTCTCATGAGGAGGTCCCCGGTTACTCCGGGTAAAGAAAAGAAGAATGACAAACCAGATAGGCTGGACCAAGACCAGGTCTGATGGGCTGAGGATGGAAGAGAAGCTGACTGGCGTGGCGGTACTGGTTGGTCTGGGGAGGAGGGAGGTAGCGGAGCTGTCTGAAAGGGTCATTATCTTCACCTCTCTCATTTCTATCAGCCATGTTGATCAATATATCAGTATCTCTCTGTTACAGTGATCTGGAACCACGCGTTGTCAGTTCTCGAGAAATCTCCAGTGGCGAAAGTAATCAAAACCAACCCATGAACTGAATAATGAAAACCAAGGATTGCGAAGGCTTGAAGCAAAGAGTGTGTAATTATCTGATTGATAGGAGCAAGCAAGGGAATGTTTATGGTTTTGCAAAAGACAACCCGCGGTATAGATGAGATCAGTAGATACTTAGTGTGGGGACAAAAGAAGACGTGAAGGGACAAATGCTAAGCAAGATACTGAAATGTACAAGATGTACTTGCAGTTTGAGCAGAAAGGTATTCTGCTTCAGATGAAAGAACCCGTGAGTTGTTGTATGCCATTGTACTAATAATTCACTGTATGGGTGCCTGGATTACGTCCCATCTTTTCATGCATCTGAATTTTTTCCATATCAATTTTCCTAACCACCTTTAACATACTAGAGGATATTTGGATACTCTACAGTATGTACACCACTAGAGAAAGAATATATGAAGTACTAGTCCTGATCTTTATCACTCGGCGCTGATCCAGGGTATGTACATACAGTACTTGTACATACTTGTTTCAAGTTGGTATCTGATCAATAGAAGAAGTGAATTTCTTTACTACCTTTGATTATCTGAGGAAATCAATGAATGGCAGGACAGAGTCGTGAGGTCATTTGTCATTGAGGGAATTTGATCTTGGATGACAAAGAAAAAGGAAGACAAGATTGTATAAGTCAGGATCAGACTTGATTGATGAACCGAGTAACTGCTGATGCCATGATTCATCTGAAACTACTCCATATATCGAGATGAAGTTGAACGAGTGTTTATATTGGGGTATTTGGAAACATACTTGGTTTTTCGGTTTTAATGGATAAGTTCTTTCCGTTGAAAAGAATTTAGTAAATTGTCCTCAATGATTATTTGGGTGATTCTCTCTTTTTTCAAGTTGTTCACTGGGAGTATATTGTGAGGAAAGTAAAGCATCACTATAGGTGGACAGGATTTGGTCTGTCTTGAGAGGTGATGATCCGGTAGAGTAGCGATTTGTTTTGATGTGTTGGTATCCAACCTCATTTACAGTAATTGAAGATCTATGGGTAATACCAGGCGGAAACGCTCACATTGACCATACTCTACTTTTTATTCTGAATCCTGTAAAGGCTAGATGTGCGACTGGTCTCGGTATCATGTTTATCTTCATCTTATGCATCTCTTCATGGACATCGAATTAAACATGCAGAACAATAAATCGTCAACAAACCATCATCCCGTGGAGTTCATAAGTTTATTTGTGGGCTGGAAAAAACATCCCATGTTAGTTGACTTTCTTCAGGAGAAGAAGGTTTTAGAGAAAGAGGAAACTTACGGATTCCTTCCTCCGGCTTGGGCTCAATACCAACCACCTCGGCGGCGGTCTTGGTCTCGGACGCCGTCTTGTCATCCTTCATGAAGGGGAAGGCAAGGACTTCCTTGATACTGTAGTTGTCGGTGAGGAACATGACCAGACGGTCGATACCCATACCCCAACCACCGGTGGGGGGCAGACCGTATTCCAAGCTGGTACAGAAGTTCTCGTCGATGAGCTGAGCCTCGTCATCACCCTGGTCCTTCTGGCGGGCCTGCTCCTCGAAACGGAGACGCTGGTCGAAGGGGTCGTTCAACTCAGTGTAGGCATTGACGATCTCCTTCTTGCAGACGAAGGCCTCGAAACGCTCACAGAGACCCACGTGCTGGCGGTGGTACTTGGCAAGAGGCGACATCATCTGGGGGTGGCCGCTAATGAAGGTGGGGTTGACGCAAGTCTCCTCGATGAACTCGCCGACCAGCTTGTCAAGCATACGAGCGTTGGTCAAAGGGGGCGAGCACTCAACGCCGGTCTTCGCCAGCACCTTCTTGAGGAACTCACCAGCCTCCGCGGTATGCAGCTGGTCACCGGGCGGGAACTTCTCACCAGTGGCCTCCTCGAGGGCGGGGATCATCTCCACGCGGCGCCAGGGGGCCTTCCAGTTGACATGGTATTCCTCGCCAGACTGGGTGTGGAAAGTGGTCTCGTAACCGCCGGTAACGTGCTTAACAAGGCCAGAGACCAGCTCTTCAGTCAAGTTCATGACATCGTAAACATCGGCGTACGCCCAGTAGAATTCGCAGGTGGTGAATTCGGGGTTGTGGGTAAGGTCAATGCCTTCGTTACGGAATTGACGACCCATTTCGTACACCCGCTCGAGACCTCCGACGATAAGCATCTTCAGGTAGAGCTCAGGAGCCACACGCATGAACAGGTTCATATCCAGGTCGTTGTGGTGAGTCACGAAGGGCTTGGCGGTCGCACCACCGGCGATGGCATTCATCATGGGGGTTTCAACTTCGACGAAGTCGCGGGTGTCGAAGAAGTTGCGAATGTAGGAGACCATCTTGGCGCGGGTGACGAAGACATTGCGCGAGCGGTCGTTCATGATCAAGTCAAGGTAACGCTGACGGAAGCGCTGCTCCTTGTCCTGGAAACCATAGTGCTCGGAGGGGATGGCGTGCAGGCAAGGGGCCAAGAGCACAATTTCCGAAGCGAAGATAGACAGCTCGCCATCGGGCCGGTTCTTGGGGTTGCTGCGGCCAGGGAATCCGACAATACCGACAATATCACCTCTCCGGAGATGCTCGTGCTGATCCTCAAAGGAAACACTGCCGGACGCGTTCTGAGCCTGGCACACCACTTGCACCTTCACACCCTCTGCGCGGATATCGTAGAAGATCAACTTGGCACCGGACGAACGCTTGGTGTAGATTCTGCCGGCGATGCGGACGGTGGTGTCCGGCTTCTGTTCACCTTTGGCCAGACCCTCATATTCCTTGAGGAACTGACGCAGATCATCGGTGACATGGAACTTGTGAGGGTAGGGATCGGGTTGCTTGGTCTCGCGCAACTTGTTGATTCTCTTGCTGCGGATTTCGAAGTATTGCTAACAAGACGAGGAAGGTCCAGGGTTAGCAATCTGAAACTTGACGGGCCACCTCATCAACACATTTTCATAGCAGTAGAAAGAGACTTACGTTGGGAGTCAGGTTAGCCTCCTCATCCTCAGCAGAGGTCTTCTTCTCAGCTTTGGGAGGGGCAGCAGCCTCCTTCTCCTTCTTCTTGGCTTCCTTCTCGCGGAGCTTCTGGCGACGCTTCAATTCGGACTTGGAAACCTTCTCACCAGTGACTTCATCGAGTAGGAGATTAGCCATGGAGGCCTCAGCCTCCTTAACTGCGTTAGGTTCCGACATGGTGAATTGAATGGCCCGTCGCTCTAAGATGTTCCTACGGGTGCTCTGAGAGACAAGTGAGGGTAAAAGAGACGGCGGAGGTTCGGTGGGCGAGCCAAAGAATTTTGGGCGGGAGTCACAGCTTTTTTTCATTGGCCATTTATTCATTACCCCACGTTAAGAATCAATCCATGACATCCTACAATTCTGCATTGATAATGAGTCATGAAATTCTTTTTATGTTCATGTGTCTTACATAAAAATGTCAGTTAAATACATGCACCTTTATCCTCTATGAACAGTCCAATCTATATCTCGCGAAACGGAATCAAAGTCCTCGATGTTTCCATTTTAATTCGGGGGCTTAGGGCTTAGGGCACCTGGTGGGGTTTCCTTTACCCCTCCATAAAGAGATATTGAGGGGAGATGATGGAGATAAATCAAGTCTTGTAGAACAGGTATAAAGCAAAAAGGAAGGAAGACTTTACTTTCTCCTTGTATTATTACTTCTGAAAAGGTCATGTCTTGTGTGCTATGATTGATTATCTCTCAGCTATTATCAAAAGATATCAAGCCGGTGGTTTGCATTGTGAATATGACTGATAGAACTGAGCAACATACAACCACCAGGCAATCGCTTTACAATAACTGCTTGATACACACAGTCAGAGAGATTCAGAAATGGCAATTGTCCTTACCCTACAACACTAGAAATACACCAAGTCCAAACATATCAGTTCTCACATGGTTATATGATCATGGCAACTAGAAGCAATCATCAGATCATGCCTACTGGTTTAAAGAGGACCTGCACTGATCCTAAAAGGCTTACTGATGAACATAATTCAACTTGAATTCACTGTGGCCTAAATCTGCTCTGATACAGCTCATTCAGATGAGACCTGGCTTTGTATTTCCTTACCAATATATCCCTTCCATGATCCTTCTCGCCAGTTGTCAGGCTTTGTTCTGTTAAACAACCACATTGTAATATATGATTCACTTCGTCTCAGCATTTTTTCAAATTCACTGATTCACATTTCACTTTACCCTCTCCTCTCCCACAGGTCCAGTGTTCCTCTCTACCTTCATCTCCATCTCTATCTCCATCTTTTTGGTACATACATGCTGACAACATTCAATGTCGGAAATGCCACATAGGAGAACACTTAGCTACTCTACAACAGACAGTATATGACAGCTTCCCTAGGTGTTTGTTTTCAGACTAACAAACAGATTAGCTACCGCTCAAAACTCGCCGCGCAACATGATGCCAGCGTCACCGGGAAACGAGGCGATCAAAGTGATCGCACGCGATATGCAGGCTTTAGTCAAGAGAATACAAGATCTCCGTCATATCGGTATAGAAGATAATCACATCGCTCTGCCTAAGATTTGTGTGATCGGAGACCAGAGTACAGGCAAGAGTTCCCTCATCGAAGGCATGTCCGAGATAAAGGTTCCTAGAAGCGCTGGCACTTGTACAAGATGTCCTATGGAAATAAACCTCTCCGAGAGCGAGTCTGGTCAGCCTTGGACTTGCCAGATATACATTTCACGGAAGTACGTGTACGATGGGTCAAAGAAGCTCAAAATTCCCAAGAAGTCTCAACCACTTGGTCCATGGATTACACAAGATCAGGAAGATGAACATTTCCTTACCCTTTCCGACAAGACCCAAGTCCAGGAAGCCATTAAATACGCCCAGTTAGCTATTTTGAATCCTGGGCAGTCTGCCAGGGATTATAACCCAGTTGAAAACGTGAGCATCAGTACACAATCTCAAGTCAAGTTCTCACCAAATGTTGTGCGCCTGGACATCTCAGCTGCTGACTTTCCCAATTTATCGTTTTATGACCTTCCTGGCGTCATTAGTCAAGCTGAGTTGGACGAAGAAAAATACCTTATTCAGCTCATCGAAAACCTGGTGAAGGAATACATCTCACAGCAAAATTGCATCATTCTATTGACTTTGCCCATGACGGATGATGCGACAAATTCTAGCGCTGCAAGGATCATGCGAAACGTTCGTGGTGCTCATGAACGCACTTTAGGTGTTCTGACAAAGCCTGATCGGATACAGACAGGCGAATCATACTCGCAATGGGTGGATATTTTGGAAGGGTATAAGTTTAAGCTTGGACATGGCTACTACGTTGTTCGCAATAACCCGGACCCAACGGTTGAACATTCTCAAGCTCGAGAGGAAGAAAATGATTTTTTCGCCTCCGCTCCTTGGACAAGTGAAGAGCTAGTACCTTACCAAGATAGGTTCGGCACCCGTCGCCTTCAAACCTCACTTTCAAGCCTGCTCCTAGAACAGATACAGGGTTGTCTACCGGGGATAATTGAGCAAATCGACGCAAAAGCTACTCGTATCAATGAAGAGCTTGATAAACTCCCCGATCCACCATCTGAAAATATTCTATACATCTTGTGCAAACTGCTTCATGAGCTGGGAGACAGAATTCGCGCTCACTTCGACGGGGGTTCTTCAGATTACCCTCTGCTGAAGATTTGGGGGCATATCGCGCAGGATTTTAAAGTGTCATTGGTTAAAACCCGCCCGATAGTGGAACTTATTTCGGCTTCTGAACGAAGCTCTTTCCAAGTTCAAGTTGACGGAGACTCAGACTGTGAAATGACGTCCGCACCGCGGCCTGTGAAGCGCAAGTCACCTAGTGTCCCTCCAGATGACCAGTTACCAAAATCCAAGCCTTCTGGATACTCGACAAACCACTTCGAGCACTTTGTTGAACCTGTACGAATGTTCACCTGGGAAGAAATACGCGAGATAAATGAAGACTCCAGCCATGCCGGGATTCCTGACCAGGCTGATCCGAAGGCCATCGAGAAGTTGAGGCAGTTAAGTGTTCAGCATTGGAACGGACCCATGCTAGTCTTTCTCAAAGCAACCCATAATCTAGTGAAAGAAATGCTACTGAAACAGCTTAGAGAAGTGTTTTGTCAGTATTATCAGACCACCCTCTACCGAGATTCGAAAAGGATCATAGAGAAGTATCTTGGAGCTCTCCAAGATCAACATACCCAATACGCACTTGAAAATTACGATATTGAGTGCCACAAACCGTTTACCATGGCTGCAACACAGCTTGAGCAAGCTACCAAATCCACGCATAATTTTCTTACTACTCGCCGTCATTTCGCGAGAGCTAAGTCTTACCTCGAGAGTCATGGAAAGTATGCGGAGGGAGACCCGCGCTGGGAAGCAGAAATCAAGAAAGTGACTGCCAATGAGCTCGGACCCGACCGATTTCTTCATGAGATAAAGATGATGGCGGTAAGTTGGTTATCACTGTCAATCCGCACGGAAGCTGACCTTGCTAGTCGACTCGGGGCTACTACGAAGTAGCCAGTTCCCGATTCGTGGACTCGACATGCCAGGGCATCCATAGCAAGCTTTTCTCGCGATGCCGTGAAGAACTCATCTTGATCATCGAAAAAGAGCTAGGCATCTCGGAAAAAAATGGGTTGTCATTGGAACGATGCCAAGAACTGATGGCTCCCGATCTTGAACGTCAGCGTCGGAGGAAATACCTCATTAAGGAGAAGGGAAAGGTGACCAAGGCGCAGCGGTGGCTGTCGACAGTCAAAAAAGAGGAGGAAGAGGAATCCTTCACCTCCAGTGGGATCCCAACCCTCGGAGAAATTCCTCAACGATAGTGAGACAAATATTTGCCAATGGGTTCGTGAGTAGGATATTGTAACCATCATTTCTTCAACTTTGAACATTTGGAAGACGTGGCTTTTGTGGGTTTCTGGGAGATGTGTGGTTTCTGTCTATTCAAAGCATAGGATACGGAGAATACGGAGTATAGTTACGTTACTGTTGACTACTCCGTACAAAAGTGACCGAAAGCGGTGAACCTTTACTGCCCGTATAAAAATAGGTTCCAGTATTTATGGAATATGCCGCTTTTAGACTCTCTTCTCCTGACGGAGTAAGACTGAAGACTACGACGTACTGGTACTAGGATTCAAACCTAGTCTAGACCTGATCTCAAAGAAAGTGTCGACCATATCCTTCTTCCTACATATATCCTCTTTTATGGTCATTATTACTTGATATCCTCTCCGTCTCATCCTTTACGATATCACCAAAACTCATCGTTGTGTTCCCCACTACTTCCCCACCTCAAAGACCGATTGTTTTCCCAATGCTTCAAGTGCCAGTGCGGGATCATACCAACGTGGCCTCCACCAAGGCTATCATCTTGGTACGTGGTGTAGGAAAAAATCAGGTCCCGGGATCGTTATAATTGACATGGATTATTGCTAGGTCGGTGGCCCGTCTAGAGGAACCCGTTTTAGACCTCTGTCCCTCGATGTGCCCAAGGTTAGTGGCCCCTCCACCCACGACCCCTGAATAATCTCCGACCATGTGCTGACAGCACCCAATCAAAGCCTCTTTTCGAAGTCGCCGGGCACCCTATCATCTACCACGGCCTCAAGGCCCTTGCGAAGATCCCCGATATCCGGGATGTCTACCTAGTCGGCTACTACGATGAAACCGTCTTTCGCGACTTCATCAAAGACTCCGCCAAGGAGTTCCCTCAATTCCGCATTCAGTACCTGCGTGAATACACATCTCTAGGTACCGCCGGCGGTCTCTACCATTTCCGCGATGCTATCCTCAAGGGCAAGCCGGAGCGCATCTTCGTACTGAACGCCGACGTCTGTTGCTCTTTCCCACTGGGTGAGATGCTGAAACTGTTTGAGGAGAAGGATGCAGAGGCTGTCATTCTTGGAACCAGGGTGACCAACGATTCCGCCACCAACTTTGGATGTATCGTATCCGATTCGCACACCAAGCGAGTGCTGCACTATGTCGAGAAACCCGAATCGCATATCTCCAACCTCATCAACTGTGGTGTATATCTGTTCGCCACCGAGTGTATTTTCCCGTCCATCCGCAGTGCCATCAAGCGCCGGACCACCAGACCCCGTCTGGTATCCTATCCGTCGTCCGAGAATCTGGAGTCATCGTTCATCGCTGCCGAGGAGGACTCGGAGAGGAGCGAGGTCCTTCGTCTGGAGCAGGACATTCTATCCGACCTTGCGGACAGCAACCGCTTTTTCGTTCACGAGACAAAAGATTTCTGGCGCCAAATCAAGACTGCTGGCTCAGCAGTCCCCGCTAACGCGCTGTACCTCCAGAAGGCCTTCCAGGCCCAATCCGATGAACTGACCCCTCCCTCCGCCACCATTGTTCCCCCCGTCTACATTCATCCCTCCGCAACCGTGGACTCCACCGCGAAGCTGGGACCCAACGTCTCCATTGGCCCTCGTGTGGTTGTTGGTGCGGGAGCCCGTGTCAAAGATTCCATTGTGCTCGAAGACGCTGAGATCAAACATGACGCTTGCGTTATGCACTCGATCATCGGATGGAGCAGCCGAGTCGGTGCCTGGGCCCGTGTCGAGGGTACCCCTATCCCGAATGCAACCCATTCCACCAGCATCGTGAAGCACGGCATCAAGGTGCAGAGCATCACAATTCTGGGCAAGGAATGTGCCGTCGGGGACGAAGTGCGAGTGCAAAACTGTGTGTGCCTGCCGTACAAGGAACTCAAGCGTGTACGTGTCTCCTCCGCCCCCTTATTTGTTACAATATCACTAATAACCTGTCCAGGACGTCGCCAACGAGGTCATCATGTAAACATCCTCTAATCATAGCGTTGGATTGGCCCGTGATATCAATCGTGGCCGGGCCCCTACTCTCCCTTCCATATCTGGAATTTAATACGATTTACTCTCATCTTTTTTTCAACATTTGCTATTTGCCCCTTTGGCAAGATACGAGCATGATTTGAGCCTCTCAGGATCTACCATGTACCTCACAGACGCTCAAGCAGGATATTTCACTCAAGTCTAGAGCTGCATCTCCCTAAGCAACAGAGATATCTAGCGAAAGAAATCACAATTACATAATTCGGCATGATTCATGACCTCAATATCCAAGGCTGACAAAATGGACAATATCTTTGATATCAATTAAGCCCCTATTGCACCCCAACAAAACCAGTATAAACCATTCAGAACAAGTTCGTAACACATCAGATCGAGTTCAGTATAATCGACACACAACTATGCCGGTGTTATACAGACAGTCCGAGTACTATACAGTTCAGTGATTGCCAGTCATATCTGTATCAGACGCGTATGCCGCTAGTGCTCATCTATACGCCGCAGGATCATAGTGTGTCTGTGCTGACGGCCGGCTGTTCCCATCCTGTCGATTCGTGCTGAACCGAACACGCGGACGAGGAGGTGGCTGATAATAGACCTGTGCCTCACCGCCATGACGCTGTTCAAGCGGAGAACTAACACTATACACGGAAGGAGATATCGGCTGAGCAGAGTAATGACCCGGGTCGGGGTTATCCCTGTAGGCATCATCTGTCTGGCGATTGGAACGATAGGCAGGATGCATCTCGTCAAGTCCAGGGTAGGGACTCGCGCCCTCCGACACGACACTACTATTGCGATCGTGCATCTTGTAATCATTCAAAGCCGGGTTACTAGCCATCGGATCGTATTCGCCCAATGGATGATTCTGGCGTCTGCGAACGATAACATCCAGAGCGATGGCAGCGAGATACGCGATGCAGCCCAGGACAGTAAATGCGAATAGCGTCTTGTAGAAGCGACAGACCGTAATACCGGTGGAAGTCGCCCAGTACGTGGCGTTACAAGTGGTCGTGATGGTTTGAGACATGCTCCAGCACAGGAGACCGAGGGAGATGAGCCAGAGGAGGAAGCAGATTGCATTTGATATGAGCGATAGTCGCGGCGAGAGGCCATAGAAGCAGTGCGTGACTGTCGTTAGGACATAGTTGAGGAGGGAAAGGACGACGGAGATCAGGAGCTGGTCGTGTTATTCATGTTTAGTGAACGTTTTCTGTCTTGGGGGACTTGTGGTTGATGGAATATGAGACTTACGATGAGGAATGGCCAGGGGAGTTTGAAGCCGCCTTGATGCAGGTTGGAGATGAAGACTGCTAGGATGATACCCACGACCAGGGTGGAGATTGTGCCTAGGGCACGGATGGCGTGAAACGGTATTAGAGGGTATTCTGATGGTTTGACGGGTGTGAATCGCATGTTGGTATTTATTTGAAGGGGTGGATGACAATGCGCTTGGGTGAATTTGTGATCGGACAATTAATTAAGTAATTAATTAATTGTTTGGCCTTGTGTGGGGGATGTCAATGTATGGATGTTGATATAAAATGTGAGATCCACTTCCGATCAATCCTCGTGCCACTGATGGTGGTTTTAGGAGTGATGTCTTTTTTTTGAAATCCTTTGATCCAGCAAGGGGGAACGTGGACGGAGGTAAATAAGAAGGCCAAATGTCAATCAATCAAGGGAGAAAACAGAGGACAACGGACAGACTGTTGATCAGGCAGGCGTCGCAATGCAAAGCCTCCCTTGTGGCCGATCTTTTGACTCCACTGCGGGTGTTGCTAAAGAAAGAAGCCAACCAGAAGGGTGGAGTTGACTAGTGGGATAGTCAAATACGATGACCGTTGCTGAGGTGGTTTTGGTCCTCCAATCATTCCATGGTTTTCTGGTTGTACGGTGAGCTGCGACTGTCCGGATGAATATATATCTATATCTATCTATTTATCTATCTATCTATATATATATAATCGAGATGAAAGATGCATACCGACAATTTCGACAGCCATGATCAACGTCCAGTGCCTTTCCATCGCATAATCACGTGATACAACCGGACCCGAGGCAACCAAAACAAACAGAGCAAAATTCCCTCCGCACGGCAATTGGGGTCACGTTCCTGCAGAATGTCCGGCTTTACTGACTGAATGTCAAGATGCTGACCAATCCAGTTTTACTGTTAATCTCATTGTGTAGCTCCCGTCACCATGGACGTTATTACGTTCTTCTTCCTAGAGCATCAAAACACCAGTCAAGGTAAACAATGGTGTCCCTTCTAACAGAAACATTTCCTTGGCATGCTGGCGAACTGCAGATGCGCAATTTGCTCCGTGTTCCATCCCATGTCAATGCTATCAATCCTACAGTACCCTCCCTAAGTTATGGAGCGACCTACTTGCTTTTAACCTCGCCCTTGCTTGCTATCGGCGCCGTTGACAGAGAGGGGCGACCGTGGTCAACACTCTGGGGTGGTGAAATAGGCTTTGCCACTCCAACCTCTCAAGGCAGAGTCGAGATTAGGACCGCCGTCGATGGCAAATATGATCCTCTAGTGGATATACTACTACATGATGGCCCGGGCGAGCCTGGACGGTTGGTCTCCGGCTTAGTTGTTGATCTAGCGAACCGCAGGAGAGCAAAACTCTACGGCAGGAAAATTGCTGGATCGATCGAACTTGGTCAAGAGAACCAAACTGACTCCGGCAGAGCAGGGTTTGCTCGCTTGCTTGTGCACATCGAAGCAAGTCTTGGTAAGATTTGAAATAGAATAACCTGAGCCATGAGGCGCTTACAACAGTAGGGAATTGCCCAAAATATTTGAATACAAGAAACATCATCCCGGCTCTGCCTGCCCCAAAGATGATATCCGATTCCCCCCAACTGCCCCCTGATGCCTTGAAGTTACTTAACCGCGCAGATACCTTCTTCATATCCTCACGGCATGAAAATGTGGATATGGATACCAACATCCGTGGCGGACCTCCGGGCTTTGTCCGTGTTATATCTAACCAACCCAGCGGGGCTAGATTTGCTTACCCAGAATATTCCGGTAATCGCTTATACCAGACTTTGGGTAACCTCCAGACAACTCCTTTGGCAGGATATGTCTTTCCGGATTTTGAAACAGGGAATGCACTTTACCTCACCGGGCAAACCGAAGTCCTCGTGGGAAAAGAGGCCGCCGCTCTCCTTCCACGATCAAATCTAGTCGTAAAAGTGACGGTCACTGCGGCTCGGTACGTAGAGAAATCTTTAGCATTCCGGGGCATTGCAAGCGCGCAGTCGCCGTACAATCCGAGTGTACGGTACTTGGCCAGCGAGAAAGCTACCCCTGCTGCTATAGGTGGCGGGAAGTCATCTGTGACGGCCATCTTGGTGAAGAAGCAATTACTTACCCCGACAATTTGCCGGTTTCGTTTCCAGATATCAGACCCATCAAAGATTGGGACATGGACACCCGGCCAATATGCTACTTTCTCCTTCCAGGAAGAGCTGGACATGGGGTATAGCCACATGAGGGATGACGACCCATTAAGTATCAACGACGACTATATCCGGACCTTCACAATCTCATCATATCCGTCACAAAACCATTCTACAGAGTTTGAGATAACCGCTCGTAGGCACGGCAGTGTGACCGATTACCTTTTTAGAACCAACGAGCGAGCGGGTCTGGAGGTACCCCTGAAAGGCTTCGGCGGCGACTTCTATTTGAAGACACAGAGCGAACAAGACAAACTCCCATTCATCGCAGGAGGTATAGGGATTACGCCGCTCCTTGCACAACTTCCGGACATCAATCTCAGTCAGTTGCGACTACTGTGGTCCATTTCCATTCGAGACCTTGGCCTGGTTGTGGACACGTTCAAGCGATTTCCTCAATTACCCCACTCGACAAGCCTGTTCATTACTGGACCTGAGCCACAGGAAGAGGAAACGACCCAACAATTAATGGCAGTCGTCTCATCTGGGGCGCGAGTCGAACGTCGCCGAATGGAAGCGAGAGATTTGGACCTCTCATTAACGGACGTGTGGTATTTCTGTGGCGGTTCCTCCTTGAAGAGTTCGGTAATGAATTGGCTACACGAGAAGAATGTAGTCTACGAAGACTTCAGCTACTGATACATTTTAATGAAGCAGGGTTGAAGTATTAGCCGAAGGACCAAGATATGTTCGTTCCAACATATAGAGTAAAATATATACCCTCAACAACAGACAACAGCATGGAACCAGGATAAACATAAAGCCAACTATAAAGCAAAGAAACCCAAACCTAGCTCAATTTAAACAAAGCAACCTAATTAAATTACCAAGCGATACCATCAACCACAGCCAACCATGGACACACGACCCAGATTAGGATTTCCCGACTCCACACCAAACCAGCAAAACACGTTATCGGCTGCTGCCTCCCGCAGAACCTCACCTCCAAACCCCCATTATAAGCCACTCCCACTCCCACTCCCACTCCCACCACCAAACCCAAACCCACAAGAAACTTCCAACCCCCCAGGCCGGACACCCAACACCCAAAATGTCCACCTACGAAGGTACGTACAAACCCAACACCAACACAACCACCACCCCAAAAAGAAAACAACTTCTAACCAAAAAAACACCCCCCCAGTCGAACACAACACAACCGACCCAAGCACAACCACCACACCACCACCACGCCGCCGCCCCGACCTCTCCACCTTCTTCGCAACGCTCTCAGAAATCAGCCCCGACGAAGACCGCACGCGACACCACGCCGTGCCAGTCCCGCGCGACGTCAGCGCCGCCTTCTATTCCCTCGCCGAAGCCTTCGAATGGATGCGCCGCGAAAGCGGACCAGACTCGCCATCCAACGAGGATCTCCTGACGCAGATGATTCAGAATTTGCTGAGTGAGGCTGAGATGCCGCCTCGGGAGGTGGAGGGGGTGAGTGAGGAGTTTTGTGATGGTATGTTTTCTGTTTCTTGCTGTTGTTTTTTTTTTCCCCCATGTTTGCTGGGGGAGGAATCTCGTTTACCTATGCTGATCGGGCGGGGATTAGTTTTGGATCGGGTGCCGAGGTCGGCGTTGAAGGAGGGGCAGAGTTGTCCGATTTGTGGGAATGGGTTTTTGGAGGATCGGTATCCGCTTGTTGTGCGGTTGCCGTGTCATAAGACGCATCTTTTTGATTTGGAGTGTGTGAGGCCTTGGTTGCGGTTGAGGGGGACTTGTCCGCTTGATCGGGTGGATTTTGCGAAGCAGGAGAGGGAGAAGGCTGAGGCGAGGAGGAGGAGGAAGCCCGTGGAGGATGAGGAGGAGGAGTGGGATGGTATGTATGGGTAGATGGGGGGGTTTCTTTATATTGGGAGTTTCAGGGGTGTTGCTGGTTCTCGGTTGGATGTTGGGAAGAGAGGAATATGATTATGATATACTTATAAGTATGTTTGATGATTGTGACGATGATGGATTATCATCATTGTATGAATTTTTTTTCGTCTATCTATGCCCAACGCATGGAAGGACTGTGGTTATTATTGTCTATCTATTGATTCTTATTTCTTTTCTCCTGACCCGTCCTTAGGTCTGATGGCCAGTTTACCGGTCTTGTCGATCACGGCTTCGAATCCGCTCCGCTCCAGTAGTCCGCCTTCGTCCCTCACCACTTCTCGTGCCTCGAGCTCTTCCACGAGTTTTTGGTTCTCACGGTTGCCCTCTAACAAGAACTTCAGGCACATCACAGCGTGCTCTTTGATGTAGGGGTTGTGCGCGTCGAAGTTGGTGCACGATAGGATGGTCTCAACGCCGCCATGTCGACGGATTTGGTCTTGGACCTCTGGGCACTTCCATACCAGGGACGAAAGGACGAGCACGACAAGCTTCTTGAGATTCCGCCACTCAAACTCAGAAGGATCCTCGGTTATCGGAGGCGACTCGGCTCGAGACCCACCGCCGCCGTCAACCGGATCCGGATCGCTGGGATCATAAGGTCGTTCAACCGCCACTGGTCCAGGAGCTATGCTCGGTGGAGATTCCTTTGAAGGGCTGCTGCGCCCGAGAGGCAACTGGCTCAGTTGTCCCTTGGGGATGCTGGCTTCAAGTTCCTTGATCAAGGTAACTAGGTCGTAAACAATCTCCCACTTGACCAGCAGGTTCTTCCAGTCATTGTTTTCGGTGAGAACGGCGAAGAACTCCAAAAACTGGTATACACCTTCGTAAACCCGTTCCATATCCCACAAGTTCAGAGGAAAGTCCTCAGGAAGCGCCCGTCCGGCTCGAATCTGGCCCTGGAGGTATATTAAAGCACAGGTTTCCGGGATGATATTGCCGCGGAAGATGGTGAATATGTAGCGGACAGTGAGGATATCGACCCTAGAAAGTGGCGCTGGGTTCTTTGTCGTGTTGGTCTGTGTTGATCCTGTGACGGAAGCAGGGGAATATTTAGACCTGAAGATGTGAGTCAGGATCTTGACGACGACTGCCTGGGCCGGAGAGATGATGTCTTTTGGCTGGCCGAAGTCCGAGTAGGCATGAGACATCAGACCGTTTCTTAGAACTGCGTCCATAATCTGCACCATCATCTTGAAATAGAGTTCATCATCGGGGAGGTCCCATGCGGCAATGAAAATCAAGAGTTCTCGAAGTAGATTTCGCCCAGTTTCCTGAGTGAGCAGAATATGGCATCTAAGGGCTTGCATATTCCTTGAACCAGTTCTCTCGCCACCCTTTAGTCCGAAGCTGTCGACAATCCCCGCTTGGATAATCATCGGAAGCGCCTCTATCTCCGCCGGACCTAATACCAGAGGGATGTCCGTCAACAGACCACGCTGTTGATCGCCTGGGCGGCCTCGATAATCATCGTCGTCATCCTCATCCTCATCCTCATCCTCTTCTATGCTTCCATCCGCCACGGCTTCGAGGCTACGTGAATCGTCGTCGCCAACGGTCCCAGCATCGCCGGCATCGTAGTCCTGATCGCCGTCACCCCCAATTTGAGACGACTCCTGAAGCCGTGCCATCAGCTCATCCTTCGCTTCCTGGAGTGTTTCCGCGGCAGATTGTGAAGACCGTGGCATGCTTGTATCTTCTTCCATGATAGTCGCATCCCCTGCTGCAAGAGCGCCATACGCGTTGAGGTCGGGCAGGTCAGCCCAGCAAATACGCGGGAATCCGGCCGTCGAGCTTCGATCTATTGTAAGTATGGCTTTCTTTCGCGGTGGCTCGTCTTCGGGAAGGGCAGGTGGAAGATCTTTAGCTCTGTTTTGAAGGTCTGAAAATCCATCGACCTTCGCACCTAGTATCGCGGTAAGAGCAGCCCGAATCTCCTTAACTTGTTCCGGGTCTTTGCCCATTTCTTGGATTGCTGTCAGGTCACGGCCAAGAAGTTTCTCCATGTGGTCCTTGATATTTGCGAGAAGTAACATTGCTGCTTCTTCCTTGATTGTCGCTGGCTCCCTGGGGAAGTTGGAGATAGTCTCCAGCAACAAGTCTTCCGCTGTCTGATCGTAAAGAGCTCTAATCGGGGGGTTGACGACTCGTTCTCCAGTCTTAACGATCGGTGCGGCACCCTCGGGCTGACCACTAGCCGGGTCTAGCGGTTCCCTAGGTTGAATGATGTTCGAATCACCGGTGGAATGATATCCGAAAAGGTCCAACCAGAGTACCATCTTCCGCTGCTCGTTGTGCATGATAAAGTTATGCATGAACTGGAGGCACGTAATCAACAAACGCTTATAGAGGTTGACTACTTTCTGCCAGCGCTCTTCATTCCTTGCATTTGTTTCTCCGTCAAAACCGCGGGCGGTTACTCTAACACACGTGTCTACCAGCGCTAGGATCCTTTGATCAAAGCCTTTTTCTGCAGCCATATTCTGTGCTTTCTTTGTCGTCGCGAGGAGGTTACGGGCGATGGTACATAAGTCATTTAGACGTTCGATGTCTTTAGCAAGAGAAAAGTAATTGTAGGCTATCAAGTTGGAGGAGGAATGGTCATAGTTCGCAGTCGGCGGGCACTTCCAAGCAAATGATTGTGATTCTAGAACGGGGATTGCTTTAGTCAAGACATCTGTGAAGCCTTGCCAAATGTCTGGTGACAGGCCCAAATTATGTCTGTCGTGGAAATATAGTCAGTATGTATGTATGTAATATGTGAAGAGACAACACAAGTGACTGAAAAGGAAGAGAAGCATACCTAACGTCGCTCTCTTGGTGTGTCTTGTACAGGATCTGTTTCCCGGCAGATAACATATGTTCGAGGCGTTTATCGTCAATCATCCCCCGAGTCTCATAGTGGCTTAAGGTTCCAGTCAGGATCACCTTCAACATGAGCTCGGCTGGGGTACATTTTGGCTTCATGTCTGCGGCGGCCCAGTCTGCCATTTTGACAAACTGCTCTCTCTTCGACTATGCGCGACAAGTTGCAAGTTGTTGGAATCAATAATTAATTGAGTTGGATGGGGAAGATTAGAAACGCCGCTTAGCAAAGGGAATTTTTTCCGGCTCCGGGCGGAGAGTACCACACAATTACGTGATTGGTCAAATATCTCGTCTCCTGCAGTGCTGGTCTTTATTATGTAGATACTGTACAGTACGTAGTACTCCGTACAGAGTACGATACTACGTACTAAAAAAAAAGACCTAAGGATACATAGTATGTACTCCGTATGCAAATTCAACTCCCACGTTCAAGTATAACCTTACGATACCTTCCGCCGAACAGGTAAGCCAAAGGCATGACGCAGATTATCCCAAAATCCAAGATCATAGATATTGTCAATTTCCCCCATACTGTGCACTAGTGCCCATTTCTGATCAATAGGTGCCTCTCTGTCATTAGGTTGGCGAATCTCATTGGAGTCGGGTGAAAAGACGAAGCCAACCCTCGGTGGCTCACCTCCTGTAAGGACAAGCACTTGGTCACTAGTCACCGGCCAATACGTTTGGGGATTCCGATATTCCCGCAGCAAAGGCGAGTTGTCATAGGCCTCCGCCTGAATGGCCTTGAAAACCATACCATCAGCGACATCTTCTTTCCAATCAGACCACTTTGCGCTTTCGTTTGTGGTCATGCCAGCCCAAATAAGATAGGTGTGATACACAAGAAATGCCATCGCCAAAGGTGCTGTCAGGGCCATTAACAAAGTGACCCCTCCAATACGGAGATCGGTAGAGATCACTGCCGTCCATATATTGAGGAATACTACCCAGTTTTGTCTCGTTGTCCGTAGCGGTGAGTCTGGCGGGATCAACTTCTCCCACGACTGACACAGAAGGGAGAAGCCAATGCAGGAGCCATAGATCAGCATTATGCAAAGAGACAAAATCAGGGCCAAAAAATAACGATAGTTGTTCAACCCAACACAGTTAGTCAGCCATACACAATGATGGTCGTGGCGAGAAACGCATGCCTTGCAGAAACTGCAATGCTTACTTCGCGCTGGCTTGAGGAATTCACACGAGCTGCAGTAGCGCCCTGGGTGAAAGGTAACCTTATCGTACGGATAGCGTTCCATTTCTTGTGCATGGTTCCTGGGGGTGATGAAGGATTTGGTAACAATGCTAGCATAAAGGAAGATATATGGAAGAATTGCAGCAATTGGTATCCAGAACCGATGGGCCGCGGAAACCCTGAGCCATGCACTCGGAATGAACATACATTGTCCTGTTATGAGGAGTGACGCAAAGAAGATCTGCTAGGGAGGTTAGCAAAGTTGCGTGGGAGTTGATTCATTAGTCAGTGTACCGACAAGGACAAGTGGATGATTCTTATGAAGTATATAGGTACCAGACCGGTTCCACGAGGATACCAGCCAGCCACCTAATAGGCGGGAATCCACAGAAGCTATGCCACTTGGGATGTATATGCAAACAACCCTGTGGAGAAAGCCAACAGGAGTCTTGCTGTAGAAGCTTGCATCAGTCATGGAACTGAGTCGGAAGAAACCTTTTCGTCTTACCGGAATGCTGGTAGCTTCCCAAAAAGGGCGACAAAAGTAGAGGCCGAAATGCCTAGAATAACAAGAGCAATGGTCCTCAAGACGCCCATTATTGCATATGAGGTACGCCTGTCGCGTCTTGGGCTGAATATACACATACACCCCTTTATTGGCTGTGTGAAGGTGATGTGCAATAATGCTATACCTGGGACCTACTGGAAAAGCATTATCATGGTGAAAGAGCCTGACCTGACAAAGGCTGGGTGAGATGAGAGATCAATACAAGGACGGAGTAAGTACGGAGCAAGTACTCCGTAGTCAACGATCAACTCTATAGAAGGAACTACCGAACTACCTATCTACTCACTATCTACACGTGACACCGCGCAAATGAATAATCATTCACTTTTTATTCTGAATAATGATAAGTGAAAAAATACTTTTGCTTGCTGACTGCAAGGATTTTTTTTAATTAGCGAGCAAAGACTTAATTTTTTCTCGAAAAAATTAATTGAAAAAGAAGAGGGACGGGCCGGGATCGAACCGGCGACCTAAAGATAGCTTGCAATGTGAAGCTGCAGCCAATTAGAACCACATAATTGCAATCTTCCACTCTCCCACTGAGCTACCGCCCCTAGATATGTTAACAAGGCGAATGCTAAAGCTCTATGAGGTAAAAGTATATACACGACGCTTACCCTTTCTACACGGATACCTGACACAGCCACACTGGACTTTCATTCACATTTTGAGTATCATTATGTTACACCTAGCATAACGACAGTTTGATAGCAAGTGAGTAGGATCTTATTAGCAGTTCCTACCCACCCCTTCTGCATCCCATAGAATCTCTTTTGGTCATGTTGGCACGTGATCCCGCGTCTCAAAAACGCCATTGGAATCCGGGACCTTACCCAAGAAGAGGGGAAGATTGGACTCCTCTACGGCTTTATCAGGACATAGCAGACCGGAGAGGATGATAGAGAATATGGGGGCTATGGAGGAGAAAAATTCCAGGACTTCATCTAGCCCTCTTTTCCAAGGGCAACAGTTCTGGTTATCACAAAATATCCCTCAAAGAAGTAGATTCAAAGACATCATCCAGGTACTATCAACCTTAAACTGGTGGTTTGACGTCCTTAATCTGACGCGTATATAGCAATATGGTGGTATCATACGGCTATACGAGAAGGATGCAGATATCAAATTGGTTGACCATGCCAAAAAGAATCTCCCACCGGACACGTCAGTCCACTACACCTATTTGCGAAGCTTTTCATTATGCCATATTTTGTTGACAGTGTACCAGGTATTCTTATCGGTACGTTGAGTGGTCGGTTCGAAATGGAAAGTTGGAAGATCTTGAGAAACACAGAGCTGGACCATCTGCAGCTCGCCCTGTCGGGGCCACTCATATTCCAACCAGACGCCATCGGCTCCCATATACCTTGGAAGATGATCAATACTTATGGGATCAGATGGTGCCGTATGAAGAAGATCCGAACGCCTCCATTCATGGCAATAAAATCTACCAGAAACTAGCCGCGCAGGTAATCTACCACCTGACACTCCGAATTGAGTAAATTTATCGTTAAGTTCTTACCGTTTATATTGTGCAGAATCCAAGACACACTTACCAATCATATCGTGACCGTTATTTGAAGACACTCCGTGGGCACCCACGTCCGGGGGGTATGTCGAAACCGGACCATCCACCATCCACTCGAGAGGACGGCCAAAGACAATCTCCAGGGCGAGAACGATCCGCACAGTCACATGAGAACCATTCCCAATGCGACTATTCAACTATGAATAAGCTGGATGATAGAAAACGAAAGCGGACTCCGGAGCCCGACAACACTCATCGCGAGTTAAATGGAGTACACCTGACCAGTCAAAAGAGGAGGGTGATTGATACAACCTCTAAACATTCCATTCCCGCTATGATACATACAGAGCAAAGCAAGTCACCAGAGGGTCAAAGGACCCCAATGCGCGCACCTTCAGTGAATATTGAGACATCTAGCACCCAGAACATATCAACATCCGTACAACCTCAAGCACCAGAATCCCTGGACTATAACTCTGACAACGCTGTTGATCCTTTCTTTCTAGAACTACCCTTCTTACCGTCAACACCAGAACCTGAGCCTGAAGAGGCACCCGAGCAGGATATGGACACGTGGATCGACGATCGTCTGCGGACAGGGAGAGCAGAGAATGAGGAGCAAATAATCAAGGCTTTGCGCTGCACTAGCATGGACCCACATCTAGCCGATAAGGTGCTAGATTATATTGTTGCAGGAAAAGGAATTCCTGGCAGTATGCCCGGTGTATGGACAGCCGAAGACGACGGGTGTATTGAGGCAAAAGAAACCCGGCCTGTCGAACGAGTCTTGAAGAAGCACGGCTCAGAGTTCTTCAACACCAGGTGGGAATATCTTGAAATGACAAGAGGTGCTAGCCTCGATGGCACAGAAAGCTAAAAAAAAAAAAATAAAAAAAAATTAATTCCAACAGCATACATACATCAAGCAAGCCTTAAAGTACATTCATTGATCGAAGGCAGGAAGCAAAAGGTTGTTAGTCCGGAATATTTGATAGAAGACGGGAAAGCTCTGAATTGTTATGTCATAACGTCCTCTTTCTCCTTTAGTTTTCCTTTTCTCTCCCTTTTCTTTTTGCATTCCCCAGAGATACCAATTGTCAACATAGTTCAAATGATAAATTGAAACCACCAACGGGACACCCGTATATGCACTGTGATCAAACAGTACTATCTAGAAAAGATACCCCTTTTCACCTTTCAATAACGATAGGCAAAGATCTCCATTAAACCAATTACACACCAAAACTAGAAAAGGGACAATAAAAAAAAGAAAAGAGGACAGAAGAAAAAAGACAGACGGTATGAGACAAATTTAAGCGTCCTTGAAGACCCTAATAACGGTTAGAACTAGACAGATCTTTTTTTAATACTCTGGATGAGGCAACTCACAAATGCTCTTCATAGAATTTAAGCATCTGCTAAACGTTAGCCAGAGCTTCGAAAAATTGATTGGACCAACAAACTTGCCTTCTTTGGGCACTTATCATAGCATGTCTCAAGTGAAACCTTGGACTTCTTTCCGTTCTTCCAATGAAGGTATGCAATCAATTTCGACGTTTCAGGATCACGCAGAATTGTGTCAACGTTAAGAACTTCGCTCTCCCAGTTCTTAGAACGGGGAACCCAGTCAGGGAGCTCTGCATCATCCTCGTCCCCAGTTTCGGTGGTAGCGTCCGCTCGGGGCTTTCTTCGTTTCTTAGGTTCGGCTTTCTCTGATGTCTCCTTTGGCCCTGTCATCGACTTCCGCTTGCCCCGTTGGGGCTTCTCGGGTCGGCCACCCTTGACACGGTAGTATTCTTCTACCAGATCTTTTGCGCCCTCACTGATAGAAATCAATTGGCACAAGTCGGAAATCAAGGGCAAGCAAGAACATACAGCAAGTTCTCCTCTGGCTCCAACGTCTGATCGGCAGGGTCCTCGTACCCTTTCCACTTTACTATGAGGAAAAGAATTCCCTATCCCAGAATTAGCCATGGCAACTGCATTTGCGACAATTCGATGCAGGTTATGATTATGCGCACATTTCTGAATTCATGTCCAAGAATCTTCTCAACAATGTAACTGTTCATGTCAGCACCATTTGTCAGTCGCCACTGCGCATCGTAACTGACAGTCCCTCCTCGTCCTCCTCGTCATCATTGGCATCATTTTCGCTTGGCTTGTCGCCGTCTGATTCATGTGCCCCCTTCATGGCATTGTATGGAATCGCCTCACCAGACGACTCATCATCGGAGAGGTTTTCCACGGGTGCTATGCGATTGTTAACTTCACATGAAATCTCAAGCGCGACCAAGTCAATTCATCACTCACGCGGCATTGTCCGACGGAAAGGAGACGCAAAAGCAAAAATTTGAGAGAACAGTTTGGCAATTCGATTGAAATGCGCTGGAGTGGATTAGTTCGTTGAGCTTCTGAAGAGTGGACTTGCGCGGTGGTTGATGATAAGTTGTTGCCGGCGGCTTGCGAGAATGGCCAAGTCGCGCAAGTCGCGTGAAGACGAAAAAGGCGCTATACCCGATATGGAAAGCAGCTCACTAGCCCGACTGGGACATCAGAACATCTCCAGAATTTCTAAAAAAGACCAGTGTGAAAGAGTGTTGTTGGCTGTGTCCAGGTCCCTTTACTCCCAACATCCCTTCAATAACGTGCTTTGGGGTTTTCTTTTACTTTTCTCTCACGTTTTCCTCGCATTTTTCAGGTTTTTAATTTTGGACTTACTGCCGTGTTGGCAGACCGACAAGATGGCGATGCGTATGTCTTCCGTGCCCCTCATTGGAAGTGGCTGTACTGATGTTTTCAACCACCTTTTCTAGAGCTTGATCTGTCTCAAGGTAGAAGAATTCTTCCATAATTCTAAGAATTCATACACCCTCGGAGTTCTACTGACCGTCCGATAGCTTCTGTGATGAAAGATGAACAGGGCCGGCCGTTCATCGTCGTTCGAGAGTACGTTGCGGATCTTACTACACTTATAATATGAAGGGGGTACGATCTTTTCAGGGCAAATGGCTGATATGCTGGATGTTGACAGCCAGGGAAAGAAGAAGAGACAACATGGCACCGAGGCCGTGAAATCACACATTGTTGCGGCCAAAACTGTTGCCAATATTGTGAAGACTTCTCTGGTATGATCTGGACGTGGAATTGTCTTTTCGACAGTTGTTAAGAACGGTTTAGGGTCCTCGTGGTCTCGACAAGATTCTTATTTCTCCGGATGGTGATATCACCGTGACCAATGACGGCGCAACCATCTTGTCCCAGGTTCGTCTATCGCACCGCTGCCGTTCACCAAAAGTTGGCTAACTTAAAGGGCTTTGAAGATGGAAATCACAAACAACGTTGCCAAGCTGCTAGTAGAACTCTCGAAGTCTCAAGATGAAGAAATTGGTGATGGAACAACGGGTGTCGTCGTCCTGGCGGCAGCCATGCTGGAGCAGGCGTCTGACCTGATCGACAAGGGCATCCACCCTATTCGGATCGCAGATGGCTATGATCAAGCCTGCGAGATCGCTGTTGCACAGCTCGATAAGATTAGTGATGAGATTGTTTTCTCGAAGCAAGACACCTCCAACTTACTGAAGGTTGCTAAGACTAGTCTGGGAAGCAAAATGTATGTTGGGTTTTTGATATCTCCCCTCTGTTCGGCACTGATTCCTTGGTAGTGTTTCCAAGTCTCACGATCAATTTGCAAAGATCGCCGTCGATGCTGTGCTTTCTGTCGCAGATCTCGAACGCAAAGATGTCGACTTCGAGCTGATTAAGGTTGACGGAAAGGTCGGCGGTGCCCTCGAAGACTCGCTGCTTGTTAAGGGTGTCATCGTGGATAAAGACTTCTCTCACCCTCAAATGCCCGATGAAGTCAAGGATGCCAAATTGGCAATCCTGACCTGTCCGTTCGAGCCTCCCAAGCCGAAGACGAAGCACAAGCTTGACATCACATCGGTCGAGGAATTCAAGAAGCTGCAGGATTATGAGAGAGAGAAGTTCACAGAGATGATCAAACACCTGAAAGACTCAGGGGCCAACTTGGTCATTTGTCAATGGGGTTTCGATGACGAAGCAAATCATCTCCTACTCCAGAACCAACTTCCTGCCGTGCGTTGGGTTGGCGGACCTGAAATCGAGCTCATTGCTATCGCAACGAATGGTCGGATTGTTCCTCGCTTTGAGGATCTGAGCGCAGAGAAGCTGGGAACAGCAGGCAGTGTCCGGGAGATGACCTTCGGCACCACCCGCGAGAAAATGCTTGTCATTGAAGATTGCGCCAACAGCCGTGCTGTCACCGTCTTCGTGCGGGGTAGCAACAAGATGGTCAGTTCACAGTGACCTTAGTTTCACCTCGTACATACTAACATTCTGTCAGATCATTGACGAAGCTAAGCGGTCACTACATGACGCCCTCTGCGTTGTACGTAACTTGGTGCGAGACAACCGGGTTGTCTATGGTGGAGGTGCAGCTGAAATCGCTTGCTCTATCGCTGTGGAGGATGCCGCCGTTAAGGTATGTCGCAATACATATTTTAGCGTCCTTATACTAATATAATCCACAGAGTCCCGGAATTGAACAATATGCCATGCGCGCTTTCGCCGATGCCCTGGATGCCGTGCCGTTGGCACTGGCTGAGAACTCCGGTCTGAGCCCGATTGAGACGCTTGCCTCGATCAAGTCGCGCCAGGTCAAGGAGAACAACTCCCGTTTGGGAGTCGACTGCATGATGACCGGCCATAACGGTACGCTTGACTTTCATTCAAAGGTAGAGCCGGACACTAATACCATGGGTTTAGATATGAGGGAGCACTTTGCTATCGATCCCCTGATTGGAAAGAGGCAACAGCTCTTACTTGCAACTCAGCTCTGCCGTATGGTCCTTAAGGTAAGTGCCATCCCTACATCGTCCGCGATAGAACAAGAACTAACGCAGCGTAGATAAATAACGTCATCATCTCCGGTGATGACGAGCAGGATTTTTAGATTCCTTGTATACAAATTCAATTTTGAGCCAAAAGTGAGACTTTCGGTTGTGGTTATTGATGCTACACAATTTATGCCATGGGTAATTAGTTGGTTGGGGTCTATGTAAAACATGGCGAATACATAGAAGGTCCGTTGCGACGAATGAAAGAAATGAATTTGAATGATGCTTCCCCCTTTTCTCCTACATGGAACGAACAATGGCAGTGGGATCTCGCCTACCCTTCACAGTGTGCACTTGCGACACCAAGCTCTTCACGGCTTTATCCCGTTGGAAAAGGGCGGATTTCTGCCTCAAAGGATCTGTCCAGTGCCTGATCATTGACTGATGTTCACAGCCACTATGACCATCATGGCCAAGCAGGAAAAAAAAAAAAAGAAAAGAAAAGAAAAGAAAAATCATCCATCCAAGTCCATAATCTCGTTTAGGTCCCAATCTCAATCACCTGAACCTTTCTCGATGCCTAACGAAAGGCCCACAGTGTTCAGAATATCACCAGTAACCACCACAATTACCCTTATCAAAATCATCGACTAATAGGTATCAACCTCCCGATACATCCCCCACTCAGGACGATTGACCAGAATGCTTTTTCACCAACCAGCGGTCTCAACGCCATGCAACAAAGTGTGATAAGTGAGCGGCACATCTGGCCCCAGCAAGAGTCATCCGACTCCTTTATGCCCCACTACGGTACCTCGGTCAAAGTCCCAGACTCCCAATATCCCGGGAATTAACTACTATCGTAGCACTTTCTGTCCTTCTTCTCGTTCCCTTCTTTCTTGTTCTTTTTGTCCGGCAACCCACGCCGGTCAGATGATGACGGTACAGTAGTCGTAGTTAGTATTTTGTAGTAGGCACCCGATGCAGGGGATCAGGTTTAAAAGGGCTGAATGAGGTTCATCGATCGGGGATCTCCGATCCTCTCTTCCATACCGAAGTAGTGTCAAGGTACAGGGGAGGTACGGAGTACATTCTCGTACATCTCTCATGTTTCCTTTCCCACTGTACGGAGTATACCGTATGCAATTAACCTGCGACATCATATCCCCCAATGCAGTGAATACCGAATTGGGTCTTTGAACCTTTTTTTTTTTTTTTTTATTATTTTTTTTTTGATTAAAATTGAGCCCTTAATGGTGAAAGGACGGGGCGGGCCGGGATAGAAGGAGTTATTTCTCGTCACGGCACGGAGTAAATGGCATCATCATAATAGCATGAATAATATGTGGTGACTTGTTAAAATAAAATAAAATAAAAAACTCATAATCAAAAAATGTTTAAAAATAAAATACAAATAAAAAAAGAGACGAGGTAACGTGATTCAGGGACGATTTCTCATCATCAGGTCACATGGAGGGTTCATTCCGGTTGTCTCGGGTTTTTCGGTGAGAAATCGTACTGTTCAACGACTCTATATCGGTAAAGTAGTAGAGTAGTAGATAGAGTATAGTAGGTACGGAGTACTCCGTATTCGCCAAGTAGCTCGTCCCACTATCGAAGTTTTCCATCGCGTGGAATTGAAGTCCCTAGTACTTTGTAACATGTGAAGGGCAATGCATAGAATAGAATAGAGACTCTATCTATCTAGTTCGGAGTATATGAAAGATACTGATCCACTGTCAGTCGATCCGCCTCGGTCAGAAGAATTAACAGCTCAGCGTCCGAGCGAGAGTCATTTGAGAAGTTCCAGTTGTCTGAATTGTCCGATTCTAAGAATAATGGTTGATTATGATCACGTCTGATGCAGAGTATCATAATCCGTGTAACAGATTATTCTTCCACGATACGAGTCATGCTATTTCTCATATTCTAGTATACATTCCAGTGATATTCATTTATTTAAATTACTCTAATATCAAATGGGACGGTCAATCAGGACGGACGGATTTGATCTCCTGGTCCAAATCCTGAGACTAAAGTAAGCCTATTATTAGTCCAGGCATACTCCGTACTATGGAAAGTCATCCATAAAACAGCAACAACACCTCAATTTGACAGCTCCTTCAACCTACTACGATTAGTAAATGGAAAAACCTTCCCCGTTTCCCATCCCCACCGCCTGACTGGACTTGCATGATACCTAAACGCCAATTTTCATTCTAGACCCAGTCAATCCACATCATTTCCCCAAATAAACGCAGCTGATGGTGTCCTTCCCCCATCACTGTGCCGAATCTCCACCCGATCAATGTAGCTCCTTTTTTTCCCCCAGATGTTCTGCGCCTGTCGGTAAGCCTCGTTCATTTCATCCATAGCGACCTCTTTGGTCCCGGTAACCCTTCCCCCCTCCCTTTTGAATTCCCTCTATGATTTATTTTGGCTTCCTTCTCATCACATGGATGGAAGGAGAATTGACGTGGCCGGAATCTGTTCGTAGTGCTTAAGACCTGATCCCGTCCTGCGAGTATATTAAACGAAACCTTTGCGCTTCTCGTGACAACGAGAAGACAAAGACGTCGGTTGACCTCTTTCGCAGGGCAATCGACAGGCGAAAACAGTTGGGCATATTTTATCGATGCTGGCTCCATTCTATACCGCTACTTCTGATGTTGGTGATGGCTTGTTATCACACGACTGCGGTACGGCATTCTTTCTGATGCACTTCGTCAGCGCTTGTCGCTTTTTGTTTTCTCATTTGTTTTTTCTTTCGTTTCTTTTTTTTTTCTTTTGCTTTTTCTTTTT
>ML739160.1:0-60238 GCA_009193565.1 Aspergillus coremiiformis | reverse complement strand
CCCCTCCCCCCGGCCCCTCTCCTCTCCTTGTCCAGCTTTTCTCCCTTTTCTTGGAACAATTTAAACTCTGTCAAAGAAGTTGTTTCTTATATTCAGCTTCTTCTATAGAGCTGAAGTCCCGCAGATCATGATGTGCAAGGGCATGCAGCCATTCATAGCAGTAGCAGCACAAGGTTTCGCAGCGTCTGCCAGTCCCGTTGCACGTCGTTCAGTCGTGCGCCCACGTGGTGGTATCGTTGGGCGGAGATGCTAGTTTCATCGCCCTCGCCCTCCGCCCTTCGCCCTTCGCCCTCTCCTCCCACTCGCCCTCCTCCCTCTCTCTCTTCTCCTCCTCTCTCTCGTCACTCGTCGACGACTATTGCATCACATAACCAGCATTATGAACCTGCTGGTAACCCAACAGTTGCCCCCGGTAGTCACTTCTCTTCTCGTTCTTCTCGCGTGGCCATCGAAGAGCTTCGCTCGGCTCTAAATCGACACACCGTTGCCTCCTCCCCTCCGGGGCCCTCAGGGGATCTCCCTCGCGGTCGCATGTCCGCTGGGCTGACCACCCTTGGGGGCGGAAACAGCACTGCCGCGTCTCCCGCTGAAAGCGCCGCCGCAGCCGCCGCCGCCATTAATACCACCAGCGGTCCTTCAGGTGCCCCTGGTTATACTAATTCCAACGGCTCTGCTGGTACACCTCAAGCTCAGGCCTCCGCCCCCGCTCCTGCCCCTCAAAATCTCGTGGCTGCTCCAATGCCCGCGCCAACTAGCAACGGTGCAGGGTCCAACAAGCGTAACAGCCCCAATGATCCTGTCGCTCATGGTGAACTTGCAAGGGGGATTGGGAGCACGGAGCTAGAGGGATCGCAGCCAAAACGGCTACGCCCCTCAATCCCCGCAACGAAGTTACTACCCGCTCGATATGAATTTGCCGAACCTCGGGATATTGTCGTTCTAGTCTCCAGTATGTTGATGGAGTTGATCCGCTTTAACGACAAAATCCCGCTCCATCAAGGTCGATTGACTCGCTTTCACTCCCGATCTCCTCCTCGAATTTCCGTCCATGACTACCTTCAGCGGCTGGCCACTCATGCCACACTTTCACCGCCGATCTTACTGAGCATGGTTTATTATATCGACCGTCTCTGCGCTCTCTATCCAGCTTTTACCGTCTCTAGCCTCACCATTCACCGATTCCTTATTGCCAGCGCAACAGTTGCGAGCAAAGGGTTGAGTGATAGTTTCTGGACTAACAAAACATATGCTCGCGTTGGAGGTATCAGCATGACGGAGTTGGCGCTCCTTGAACTAGAGTTTCTGTTCCGCGTAGACTGGCGCATCGTTCCCCAGCCGGAAGTGCTGGAGGATTATTACCAGAGTTTAGTTGAAAGGTGTGACGGGTATGAGATTCTACGCAATACTTGATTTGGGAGTTTTGATTTGAAGCGAATGCCTTCTATCTGTCACTTGGCGAATAGATGGACTTGAGATACTTGCATCCCGCGGAGCAGGTTTGGTCAGGGATTAAAATTCTATGAAGGGGATTAAAACTATCCCCCATTGTCGTCGTACATATTTCATTCAAAAAAGGTACAGGCCAAAATGACTGTGCTAATACAGAACACCCAAGCGCGGTGGACGATTTGATTTGCTTTCGTTTCTTTCTGTTTTTTTTTTTTTTTTTTTTTTTGTTTCCCACCTTTTTTTTTTCACCTGGTTTTTCATGTCTTTAGGCTATATCCCGAGCTATATCAGTGTTATTGTTGACCGGCATCAAAGCATCCATTCAATTTCAAACAACCTTAAGTTACTGGTAATCAATTGATCCAATCATGTCCAACTTCAAGGCAGTTCGTAAGCTGCCTTGGAATGGATGTTCACGAACTAGTCTCAAAACAGTCCCGACAGGGCTTAGGGTACAGGGCTTAGGGTACAGGGTTGCTAAGGTCCATGGGAACATGTCCATTGATCTCACAACTTCTCGATCAGTGGAAGTTGAACAGTTCTGTCCCTTTTGTTATAAGATTGGAAGAATGCCGTGAACAGATTTTCATAATTTCTGGACATTCATCCTTCCTTTCACAGTGCCCTGATTATAGATCTTTATTCAAGTGCCCCTCTTTTCTTTTTTCAACACTCACTTGTCAAATCAACACCCGGCAATATAAGCCCTCTTTTCCGAACACGCCCACAACTCAATGGATGTACAGGAGATACTCCGGCGTGTACAACCACTGGCCGGACAAGTTATCCCTGTTAGAACTGTGCAAGAGGCACATCCGCATGAAGAATTTGGTGTGTACCACCCATCTTTACGGTCGTAACTTTTGACACAACTAACAACCCCTCAGTGGATGCATATGTAGCAGAAGTCAGTCTGAAAGGTGCTTCTAAAGTGATAAAGTAAGCTTATTTGACATGGTTGCTACCTGGACAGTACATTAACTAGTACCAATAAATAGAGCTTTGGATAGTGCTTTCCCTCGTGATCCTTCTCGTCCGCTGAATCATCTTCGACGTTTCGCAAAGCATACCCAACTACCTGACCATCTACGATCGACCCTTATCAAAGGAGAACCATCAGCACAGACTATCTTCGTTCTGATTACACCCCCTTTACCCGACGTGGAAACCCTCAAAACACTTTTGGCCCCTTTTGCGCCACCCCCCGAGAGTTTGTCAGAATCGTCTCAGCAGGGAGGCAGTATTGACCTCCATACAATCCGCATCCCGCTGCAGCCACCCCTGACAATCGGAAAAGCGGAGAAATGGTCAAAAGCTATGTGGCCTGTCGTCTTCAACCCTGCGACCCCTAGAGCTACCATTGCGCCTCCTCCCCAGACCTTAAGTCGCGTACGCGATTCCATCAATCCGAACGCAGGACATTATCTAGCCCTGGCGCGCAAGGTAGCTGACGAAGCAGAAAAGTCTGGAGTAGGACGCCGGGTGGGTGCAGTGGTTGTTGACCCAGAACTCGAGGCCTGGATCGGTACAACCGACGAGGATTTAGGAACCCATTGGGCCGATGCAATAGTGGCAGTGGCAGGAGACGCACGATACGCGCGCCGAGACGCTGGAGCAATGTCAGAGTCGGAAAGGCAGCTAGGCCTAGGGCCTAATTCCAACACACAGGTGTACAATCCAGATGTAGAAGGGGGGCCTGAGCTGCATGCGCTGATGCGTGCAGCAGACTTGGTCGCTAGCGGAAGACGTAAACAGGATGGAAATGAGTCGGTCGAACAGCTACCTTTGAATGCTTTAGAGAAGTTCTTCCTCTCTCAGTCGGACGTTTCTGGATCTGGCTCTTCAGGTGATGTTGATGAACCGTCGCCCGTGCCGGGAAAATATCAGAAAACAGAGACG
Organism: Aspergillus coremiiformis; assembly: GCA_009193565.1. Lineage (NCBI taxonomy): Eukaryota > Fungi > Ascomycota > Eurotiomycetes > Eurotiales > Aspergillaceae > Aspergillus > Aspergillus coremiiformis. Next base: position 56,890 of record ML739160.1, on the reverse strand, counting down.
GGAGCTCATGCGATAATCAAACCTGCAGACAGCTCTTCAGCGCCTCGGCTTCGCTCCCGTGAGCATGGCGGATACCTCTGCACGGACCTCGATGTGTACTTGACACATGAGCCTTGCCTTTGTTGCTCAATGGGGCTTCTTCTTTCACGCTTCCGCGCCGTGGTTTTCCCCCGACAAGGTCGTATGGTGACGGGAGGCCTGGCATCGGAACCTGTAATTGCACCAGTCCCAGTGTCAGCCGGCACGGAAGAGACACACGAGGCCCCTGAACAAACGGAGGATCAGGATCAGCACGAGGAAGAAGAGAAAATGTCTAACGAGCATGCTGATTCCCATCCAAAGCGGCTGTATTATGGTTTACACTGGCGGACAGAGTTGAATTGGCGGGCACTCGGGTTCGAATTTGTCGAAGAGGCGACCACCAAGAACAGTGCCGAGGAAGGCGTGGCATTCCACGCATAAAACTGACTCTCAATGAGAGAATCTGGTATACTATATACCTGAACCTATGGAACAGTAGGTGACTACATGGAAGTTATTCCCACTATTCATAGACAATTCAAAGAATGGGATAACCTTCCATCCGGATTCCCCGTATGTACAGTATTTACATACATACATACATACATGCAGCAAACACCACCTCAAACCAGCGTCACATAGATTCTACATGAGCATATGGCCCAATCTCCTTCCCACCCCCATCCATTTCCCCCTTATCCTTGATATCCAGCTGGGCAACAATCTCTCCCCGAAAGGACACAAAAGGATTCGACCAAACCCGGTCTTGTCGGAAGGATGAGATGTTGTGCCAGATCGGGAAACAGAAGACATGGCTGTGGGGGATGATAAGCGTTAGCCCAGTCCTGGTGTTCGGGGTCGAGGCTGATCGGAGCTGCCATGGTGTAAGGAGATTTCTTTCGAGAGCTGGGGAACCGAGAAGCGTCAATGAATTGAAACTGTACAGGTTCTCTTTCTTTCTTCAAGTTTTCTTTGTTCGTTGGGGGCGAAGAAGGAGGTGATTGGGGTTGCATTGATCTGCTATTTGGAAGTTTAGTTGCCCTCAGGCTACTAAAGATGTCGGCCGTCATTGAAAAGGATTGGGATGATTCTGTTGGGCTCATCTCAGGGCCTAGTATCTCTTGTTATACGATTCTATATACTCCGTATGTATATATCTATATAGTAGTACTAACTTCTTTTCTCTCGTTTTTGAAATTTCAACTGGTGTATCGGATTCCCATACAAAGTTCAACTGAAGTTGAGTTGAGGGTGAGGGTGAGCTGTAGTGCTCAAGTTGGGTAAATGAAAGAGTCTACGAAGGTCTCCTTACGGCCTACGTGGGATGACTCAAACAAAAGGAAAAGTAACCATTCACCTAATATGCATCAATCTTGTCATAGCCATTGCTCATGTCCCAGCCGTAACAGTCCTTTCCAGAGCCAATGTAGGAATGCCCCAGGCTGTCCACCAAATAATCACTGAGGATTCCAGGCACAAGAGACCTCATGTATCGGCTCGCTTTTGATTTGAAATTATTTCCCCCCCACAACAAAACTTTCGTTGTCCTGTGCCATTAGTTGCATTATGCATTATGCATGATTGCATGATTGTTATCAGAAGGTCAACCAAGGTAGTTAGCTAGTATGATGGATCGAAAAAGTGTACCAGGCAGACCAGATCATAGATCTATCCACGTAGCTCTCGAGCGCGGCGTGAAAGGAAAGGAATCTTGCGAATAATAGGATCGTGTGGGGCGTTCTTAGCGACAGACATATACAAGAAATCCAGTCGCTTAAGGAGAATATCCATAATTTCGGGTACGACTTCGCGAATATCCGCATCCTAAAGTACGTCAGTAAGTTCCGGATATCCTTGAGAGTTTCTAGACATACCATCAGATTCACAGTCTGCAGGACAACTTCCAGCCACTGGAGACGTTCCGCAACATTGGTTTGCAGAGATGAGGTAACGGCAACACCAACGGAGAGTGCCACAATGGGAGAGAGGGTGGTCAAGTAGGACGGATCAAAGGTGATGAAGAGATTATCAAACAGGTCTGCCTGCTGATGGGATTGGAGCCACTAGTTGCATAACGATTAGTAAGGATCCGCCAGAGATGGGTTGAGTGGAAACAAACCTTGATTGAACCCTCTTCATATTTGCCTTGACCCATTAATTGAGCAATTTCTGCCAGTTCCGCATCCTCGGTTGATTGTGCCTCGCTAGGGGGAACAGCAATGGTGGCTGCCGGCTGTTGCAAGCTTTGCCTGTCTTTTTCCTGCTGACCCAATCCACGGTTAAGCCTCAAAATCTCATTTTGGAAACTGGTCTGCGCTGCAGCCATTGAGGCCACTGTATCTGACAAACCACGGACAAGGGTGGTAAGCTGATCGATCTTAGCGCTATCGTTCTGACGTTGGACCTCGTATTGCTTCATCTGTGCCTCCATTTGTTTCTCCAAATCGGACCCAACCTTCTCTGCAACGCGTGTAGTAAGGGTCTTGAATGCAGGGGTGACCGTGCGTTGAACGGCCTTCGAAATCTCGACCTCAAGATCAGGAAAAAGTTTCTGACGCACAGCTTCAGAAAGGGTCTTCACTGTTTCTGGTTGTTGCACAGCATGGGTGACAGTTTCAGGTAGAGCCTGGCGCAGTTCACGAGGAAGAACCCCCCCTAACTGCTGAGCAACAATAGTATCTAGCTGTTTACCGACAGCCGTTGATGCCAAATTTGCCAAAGCAGGCATCACCTCCGATTGAATGCTTTCCGAAACGATGCGCGCGAGATTCTTTTCCACGTTGTCAGATAGCGTGCTGGAGACCAACCGCAAGACTTGGTCTTGCTTAGCCGAGGAAGCCGCATCCCAGCTACGACGCTCGTTATCGAAACGTTGATACAGTCCTTCGAGCTCTCGACCAAGGCTCTTGTTGAATTCAACGGACACACCTGTCTGCAAGGCCTCCATGTGTTCATTCCAGGTCCCGCTAGACTGAGCGACAGTAGCATTAACCGGTGCAGTAATGGCCGTAGACGACTTTGGAACGTCGCTATTGGGCTGTTCACTGACGGGTTGGATTTGGGCCGCGGCTGCAAGCCCCTCATTTGAACCAGCGACGGAGGGGGCGTTCACTTCTTTTGCCTTGACTAGTACTTCAACAGCTGCAGTACCTTTCTTTTTCTTTCTCTTTTCAGGCTTCTCTGCAGCATTGGCAAAAGCGGTTGATTCGACCTGCTCGTCACCTGCCTTCTTCTTTGTAGTGGTCTTACTGGGAGAATGAGTACGTGAAGCGACGGCGCTGGCCACAGCACTCGCTTCGACACTCAAGTCGGTTGTCTTCTTGACAATTTCCTTAGGCGCTGTCTTGGTTGGGGTGGGTGCGGCGTCGCCATTAATGGAAGGGTCGTCCGTAACATACGTCGGGAATGTCTGAAGCTCGGTTATTTCAATAAGACCTTGCTCCAAGGCGTTAACGGGACGAATAATCTTATTATCGGAGCTCCATCCCAAATCCTCTTTCTTGATGTTCAGACAGGTTACTCCACGGGAGTGCATCACGTAAAGCTCAAAAGTTCCGTTTTCCTCACCAGCCGTCTTGTTAATTGGAAGAAGATCCAAGCTTCGCAGCTGGCCCTTCGGGGCGAATGAGATCTCTCGAATGCCGCTCATGCACGCGGTCGACTCTGGTTTGGGAAGGCTACCATCTTTTTCACACGACCGCTTGATGAAGGATGCCTGTGACATGGGTTGCAAGTTGTACCTGGGAGCAGAGAGGTGGACAAAGTAGATCGAATTGCGCGTAGGGTGTCCAACAACGATGATACCCGATCCGGGGTGGTATGCAACACTGCAAATGGCATCCGACTCGTTCTCATGAGGGAACTTCAGCTCCTGCACAGCCTTGCCTAGCCCAATATCCCAGAGCTGCAAGGTGTGATTCTGCTTAAGACCAACTAGAACGTAACGAAGAGCCATGGACTTCACATAAGGGCGCAACTTGTCGATGAATAGTACCGATGTGGGCCATGACTTTTCTGCAGGAGAGCCGGTGACGAAGGTGTTCAGCGGAACACGGACTTCGATGGGACTCGGTCCAGAAGCAAAGAAAGAGGCATTGTTGACAACATCACGGATGTCCCAGAAACGAAGACGACCTGTCTTATCGAGAGAGGCAATAACAGTATCATCATCACTGAACATGAAGTCTTTTCCAGCCTTGCCCGTGGAGATCTTCAAAGCACGTTCTTTGAAGAACTTTTCCGTATTAACGGTACGCTGTGTGCCGGAGACGCCATAACTGGAATTTGCGGCAGCCTGTGGAGAAATCACGTAGATATTCTTGCCACGACCGATGGCAAAGAAGCCTGGATGGCGAGAACTCCGTTTGGCGCGCGTTTTCAGCTGACCGCCAGAAGTATTCTCATCCGAGGCTGGGAATGGCGGGAAGATGAGAATCTCACTTTCCAGCGCATCCATTTCAAATAAGTCCTTGTCTGTATTCGAAATCAGTGCCCAGTACACAGCACCACTAACACCGATGCCCAGGACAGCCTGTGTGTCGGATGTACCAGTCGTGGTCTGCGAGGTGCAGACGGCGACATTAAACACACGGTCGCGGGTAGAGCGGAACACTTGCTTGTCGCTTCCGTCATCCTGGCGGATTATTCTCATGCCCCCGTTCTTTGCCAGAGCATAAACGATGTAATCGGAGGTGGCTGAGGTCAACGAACGGTCCAATTGATCGAATTCTTTCTTCAGTCGAGCAATATCCATGATCCCATCATCCCGAAGCGTAGTCAGGGTATCAGAGCTGGGCGCCTTCACGGAGATGGAGATGAACGGCTTCAACGGAAAGTTGTGTACAGGTACAATTCGCTCTTCTTCCTTCTGGGCGCTATCTTCTGCGCTCTCCCAACTGTCAGCCAAAGCATCCCCGCTGTCATTGTTCGAAGTCTCCTTCGCAACAAAAGTGTCAGCAGGAGTTTCCTTCCCTACTTCATCGCTGCTTTCATTCTCCTGGGTGGCCTCCTTGGCTTCTGCGGCAGTCTCCCAAAACTGACTGGCGATCGACGACAGGGTCTCTTGCGCACTCCCTTCTCCAGCCCTTGTCGCCACAGGCTTGCTCTCTTGTTTGGTCGCTTTCGCGACCGCTTCATCAACATCACGGACAATCTGGCTCACGAGGTTATCAACTACTTGGGAGACAGCTTCCTTCTGCTCTTCTGCCAAACTCGGCGACTTGGCGCGTGCTGTCTTTTGAGTGGACTCTTCTTTGGTGATAATTTTCTTGCTTCCCATGCCCTCTACGGCTGGGCTCTCGCTCCGAGACCTTGGTTGGGGAGTTGCCTTGTGAGGAGAAGCAGCCGCAAGCTGGTCAAAGGGGTTGACGTATGTGAACAAGGTCTCCTTGCCACATGGAGAGGGTCTGGCCGGGTGAGAAGCAAAGACATCCGGTTTCTCGGCTACCAGCTCCTCAGGACGAGAGCCCACAGCCAAAGTCTCCTTGACAGCCTGGACTGAGGGCACCTCACCATTGCTCGACACAGTCTCAGCCACAGGGAATTTCTGGGGAGAAATGAGAGTTGACAGCTGAGAGACTGGCTTCACCGGTCCCTCGGGAATGTCTTGACCTGGCTTGGGACGGTTGAGCAAGCGAAGCAGCATTTCCTGGGTATTTTCGGCGGTCGGGACAGTAGAGCTTTCACCCGCAGAGACAGCGGGTTCAGGTCGACCGAACTGAGGTCCAGCAGGCTTAATAGGAGCCGCAGCTTCCTGCCGGCCGAACAGCGAAGCAACCAAGTCGGACGCGGAAATGTTTCTCCCGTGGGGCATCACAGTTTCTGAGCCAGCCTCGTGAATTTGAGACGGCTTCAGCTGCTCCAATCCGAATTGGGAGGGCTGCTGGGAAGAAGGAATTGTTGCTGACTGGTTAAATTTCAGCAGGTTGAGCAAGTTGGCCGCACGATCGGGATTCTGGGGCATCGGTTGATGCTGCTGGGGAGGAAACATCTCCCCCCGGGGCGTAGAAATATTGGGACTGAGAATGTCCGAGCCATGATGAGGCGGAGTATTCACCGGAGAGGGACTGTGAATGGCAGAGGAGACCGACGGGTGACGATAGCCTTGCTGCAGCAACTGGGGATGAGGAAAATTCTGACCATCATAGAGCGGCGGCGGCTGAGGACGTAATCCGGACTGGTACTGCTGAGGGTACTGCATGGGAGCATCCTGACCGGACGTGTTCGAAGGGGAAGGACGCGGCCTGATGCTCGCCAGGAGAGCCTGAAGATCATTGGGGGTGGACATTTCTATCGCTCGCCGCGGTGAAGGCGACCTCCAATCGAAATCCAAGCTCCAATCTACTTTTCACGGGCTCTCTTTCGAGAAGCCAAAAGGAGAGTAAGCAGCCAAAATCGGATGAGGTAAAAGAACGAGGTAGAAATAGAAAAGAAAAGAAAAAAAAAACCAACTGAAATGAAGAGAGAAAAACAAAAAAGAAAAAGAAAAAAAGAAAAAGGTGAACGAACAGATGAAGCGAAGCCGAATGACAGACTATGATACAGAAAGTAAGGGGGAGGAGGGTAGAAGAAGAAGCTCAAGGGAAAAGAAGAAGAACAGAAATCATCCCAAGAGAAGAAGAGGAAGCAAGAGGGTGTGATGTGGCTGGTGGGTGAGTGAGTAAGTGTGAGAGTGTGTGTGTGTGTATGTGTGGGTGTGGCTAAAGTGCGGCGGTGAATTACACCAGGTGACGTATTTCTGGTACCTCCATACAGTATTATTTCCATCCAAATGACACTGGAAAACCCTCACAAGAAACAACAACTTCCGCGTGGTGGATAGCGAATATGTGGTTTAATGGATGATCACTACGTATTCCAAGGGAAAAGTGCCTAATTTACACACATACTCGGGTGTCTGTTACTCCACCTCTTTCCCATTTCTCTGCAGTGAAACCCAGTTGTCCCTTAACCCACTCTGCTTCGCCACGTCCCACTCTTTTCTCTCTCATAAATTGAGAAGCAACTGTCCAATTGTTAGGTTGTCTCATCTCGACACACGGCACCTCGCTATCAACTATACAATCTCAGCATGTTTTGCTTGAGGAGGTGGGCTCCCAACCATTTTCCATCGTCCACATATTCATTATTTTTCCGTCGTCCAGCCACTAATTCGTTCCCTAATATAGCTGGTTGCCTCTCCTCTTCATCCCGACCAATGCCTCCCCACTTTTCATTATCTCCTTCGTCACTCTGACCTATATTCTCCATCGTCCATGTATCTACTGCTCCGCTCTCCTCCTAATCCTCTTCATCTCATCCTGTCATTGGTCCGATCGCTGTTTCTTTGACCTTCGTGGTGACTGGTTTGCGCCTCGCTACTCCTCCGATCCGAGCGACTCTCTGGTCACCCTCAACGAGACCCTGGCCGGTTACGTCCTGGAAACGGTGAATACCACGGCAAAGACATTAGCGGGCGCAATGGTCGACGAAGCGCAACGGTGTCTTGCGCTGAACGAGTCGTCGACCACGGTGGGAATGACCGGATTAGGACAGGAGGAATGGACCGGAGTTGGGCTGGAGTGGTTGCGCAGTTTGCTTGGACGGCGGGAGTGGACGATTCCTTGTGTCGACGTCAAAGTTCGACTGTAAGGACGGATTTGGTGCTATGCTTTACTTGCGTCGGATTGAATCCTTTGCTCGTCTCTTCTCTCATCTTCCTACCCAGATTTACAATAGGGGGGTTTTTTTTTTCTTTTTCTAACGATGCAGAGTGTAATGCGCCGTGCCTTCTCGGAAGAAGGGCCTTGGAGTGGCACGCACCCAAAGATTTTTTGGAACAATTTATAGAACATTGATGCGGTGGTTGCTCTTCTACCTCCACTTTCCAAACTCTTCCCGATTTATCCTTTCATGTTATTCTTGATGTTCTCACCAAAGGCTCTGTACATAAATGAACCGTTTTAATCACGTCTGTTTTAAAAGCGTCAGGTGGACCCGATGCCTTGGTCCATCTTCGACTTCGAGCCAATACTAAATAACTGCACCAATGACCACGTAGGTGATACGAAGGTCAGGATGGAAATAACCCCGAATAGACCATGAGAAGAACAGAGACGGCGTTCGAAAGGTAAGGGTCAATTATGTAGCATAAGACGTTCACTGATTACAAACAAATAGGTATCTAACGATGAAAGGAAATACACCAACAGTGACCAGAGGCTTTTGGAGATAAGCAGATCACTTCCACGATATTAAATTAGTTGTAAAATCGTAGTCAAGCATAATCACACTGAGACACATCAAGGAATATCGTGAGGCATCAAAGTATAGGACAGAGCATGCGTATGGTATCAAAACATTAGGTCTCGTAGTGAGACTTGGTTAAAAGGCATCAAAAGCAAGAAGTCAGAGAGTGAATATAGGCATCGGGCACCGGAGTGCAAGGATCGTAGGTTGGTTCCCGTGCCGTGGTCGGGTCAAGGATGGTCGGGGATCAATATGGGATCAAGGAAGACCAAAGCTCGGTCTATTGTAGTTAATAAGCCGGCATACGAAACACCTAGTTGTATGCGCCAGTTCCTGTTGGTATGGGCCAGTCATCTTCGGTAATACTGCTCCAAAAGATCCAAATCATGACGACTGACAACAGAGTAAATAGGGTCTCAAACAATGCCCCGTTGATCTTCCCATTCGTTGCCTGACAGAGATGGGTGCTGATGACATACTCGAAAATCTGGCCAATGGCGAAGAGCAAGCCGGCGCCGGATAGGTAAACTGCTTTCGTTGTCAGAAAATGTTTGCTTCTCCAAAAAGAATGAATAGAAGGAAGGACGTACGCATCGGGCGGAACTCGCCCAGTATCCGGATCACCAACACTGCCTCCAAAACGTAGAAGGCCACGAGACAGACGAGTGGGAAGAGTTGATAGAGCACATAGAGAGCGATATTTCGGTACTCGGTTGACGAGTCGGGCTTGAACTCGCCGGTCCAGTTGAAGCCGGTATCCAAGGCAATATAGCCAGTGCCAATGAAGAAAATCAAGGCAGATGTTGAGATGAGACCGATTGAAGCGGGTGTGCCATCGTCGAGCAACTGATAGCCTACCAAGGCGTTTAACAACAGAATCCAACATGTAGCGGTGATTGCGGCGATGTGCACTGCCGAAAATCCCTGCAGCTGGCCGTTAGAATTCCGAACCGGTTCTGGAGCCAGACTGGGGAATGCCAGACATACTTTCCGGACCGCTGCATCGAGAGGGAAAGCGCCAACGGTAAAAATCTCGCAGAGTTCAATGACGATGAAGCCGAGTAAAAATAACTGTATTTCCCTGTGGCACCCTCGAATGAGTTGTTGTGTATTATCTTTGGTTTGAGACCGTCTTCACCGCATACCTTCTCCCAACTGCTGCCTGTTTCCGTTCTGATCTCCATAGTAGCAAGAGCGATGTGAGGATGGCAATACAGGCTAGCAGGATAGAGCCTACCACCGATTAGCTTACGATCGGATGGATCTTCCTGTATTATCGCGGCGTACCCAAATTGCCCAGATATCGATTACCGCTAAGAGTAATGCCTGTGAGCGGACAGCCCTCGAAGGCCTTATTAGGGGGTTGGTTATTGGCCACGAAAAGCTGGACCGAAAGATCAATAAGTCAACGACAACTCCTCCACCAATTGAGATAGGTACACCGTTCGAATGGAAGGGAAAGCTCGCTTCACATACATTGCAGACTGGTAATGTCGAATCTCGACAGAAGTCCTAGAATGGGTGGAGCATCGGCGGTCAGCATGGTACAGGGGCTGGATTTTGGGTTCGGTCGCGAACTCACGCGGAATTTTCCAAATTGCGTCGAGCCCATGGTTTACAGACCGTTCAAATCAAAGGGATCATGCGAGAGGTGTAGTCGCAGGGAATTGAAATGGACGTGGTGTGGTGCTCGTCGCCTGGTGGTCGTACGGAGTACTGGGACTTGAATTGATCAATTGGCTCGGACCCGCTGAGGACCGTTAAGATCGGTCCGTCGCAGATCTGAGGTGCGGGATAAAGAAGCGGTATGGTGCTGATGATTATCCGTATTGCTTGTCTGTGGATGGCTAGTGAATGTCTATTCTCGCCTCTTGAATGAGGGGAAAGGCAATTAATAGAAAAATTTCCGGAGTATTGAGTCTATTGACACGTCAAGCTGTAGTATGTCTGTCGAGTCCTGCCGCGTGATGGAGCCTTGAGTGGAGCGGATGGACAAATGAGGTAGACAAAGACGACGACGGAACTCCGGACGGGACTCAGGAGATCTCGTAGCTATTGTACCGGGGCAACTTGAGCACGTTTGTGCTGATGTACGAATGGACTGTGCGTAGTAGGTGTGGGGGCCGAAATATAGTACGAGTTATATTGGATGTTTGGATGTCTGGATGTCTGGATGTTTGTATGTACAACGAGACCAGAGAGGAAGAAAAATTGAAGAATGTTGAAGAGGGGGGGAAGTCAAAGAGAGAGGAAAAAAAAAAAAAAAAAGAACAAAAAGAACAAAAAGAACAAAAAAGAACAAAAAGACTCGGACGATGGCGGTGTTCCGTAAGAGGGGAAATTTTAAATGGTGGAATCGCTGGAACAGGAAGATTTATGAAACTGGTAAGTAACTCTTTACAAGGGCTGGGCTTTAGTGACCTTTAGGTACCTTAAGTTCCAATGATGTCTTGATTAAGGACTAGAGCTTAGAGCCCAACAACCAATAGAAACAGTTAGGCGAACTGATCAGTCAACTACTTCAAATCTTTGTACTATTCTGTTACCGATCTAAAAGGGGAAAAAAAAAGAAGGAGAAAGTCAGAGAAAGAGAAAGAGCCCTGCAGCAAAAGATGCAACTTAGAAATGGTACTGACAGATGGTTGGCCAAACCTCCTGTCAGTCAGGGGATACCACGCGAGGCTCCAGCTGGTGAGAGTGATACCTAGGTATCTACTAGTATGGAGTACTCCGTACTCCGTACTGTATGTACTGTATCCGTACCTAGTAGTCGTACTACTACAGAGTAATAGGGAGTAGGAATCACTAACCATTGTTGAATGGGGATTGGAGTGAATCAAAATCACAGCGATCAAGTCTGATATACGGAGTACTCCATACTCCATACTCCATACTACTAATCAGATTGGAGGATCCATGGTTACCTAAGGTTCCATTATTGTTGGTTGTGCCTGAACTTGGGGTCGGGTCTTAAGGTCCATTCGGTAGGTTTTCCCCAGTTTCTTTGCCTTTTTTGGGTTGTCGTTTCCCGAGCCTGAGCTCTAAGGAATCCACTCCACGCCCACCGCTTTCTCTCCATGACATTTGGTCGCTCGATGTTTCGCAATGGATAAAACTCTCGTTCCATTCTCTTCCTAGCGTCCAATTTTGTACTGTACTGTACGTAGTTTATGAACTCGATCGATCCTGGAACCTTTTAACATACATCCTCAATCTCCAATTCCTTGCCATCGTGCTCTCCCAGATCCAATTTTAAACTGCGTCCAAACAGTTCAAGCAGCATCTCAAAGCAAACCTTGCTGATGGCGGGGTCATATCGGCCCTTGCTGAGCTCGTCACGAATGAATGCGTCTATCCGATGATGGGGTCAGTCGAATCAATCTCCAAAGAGCTATTACCCTATCTGAATACGACAGGTATGGAACGTACGCTGAGCCCACGCCACCTCGTAAAAGCTGAACAAGACGCCCTGGTCGTGAAGAGTCTTGCGAATCAAATCTCTTCCTTCCGGTGGGACATGATTGTCGTTCTTCCCAAAGATCTGCAACTCCCAGTTAGCCTACTGCAGACGGAGTAGATGAATCTCCCTGGGGACAAAGGTCCAAATCGTCGAACATTTCTCTCGAGGAAACCATCGTTGTGTAGGAGTGCGTGGGTCTTACCATGATTAATTCTCCTGTGATATCTCCTGCCCTGGCTAAGCTATCATCGTTTTTGCCGGCGGCAAGGGTCTTGCTGTGGATGTCCGTTGCAAAGTAGCACACTGCTGCCTTGACTCGGCTGTCTAACGCACAGCGATAGGCAAGATGGCCACCAAGGCACATACCCGTTGCCCCGACACGCCCATTGCACGTGGGAAGTGACAAGAGATAGTCGACGCACAATGATGCGTCCTCGTCGTAAGCAGCGAGTTTCTAAATTCTACCGATTAGAGGAATTGTCGGTCGCATTGCTCGAAATGACCGGTCATCCAATACCATACCTTGCTAATTTTCCACTCATTGCCCCTATCTGTATCCGTCGCGTTGTATTCCAATGCCTCTGGACCGGTGAATTCATGATAGCTAGAGGGAGCAACGCAAATATATCCTTGGCCAGCGATTTGTCTTGCAAATCGGGAAACAGGTCCAGTCACTGTATATTTTTTAGACCAACAGCGAGAGAAGGAGGGGAAAGGACAAGCCTGATACCTTGATAGATCTCACTGAATACCACTACGCCGGGAAACCGGGCCTTCGGGTACCCAGGGATGGTCGGATGGAATACATAAATGCCTTGGCAGCCATAATCATGTCAGTTATCCAGCCTTTTAGTCATCATCGAAAGGCCCAATCTGATCCAAAGAATTTCCAGTGGTGAAAATAAATTGCGGGGGAAATTGAATGTCTCACGCATGGTCCCATCGCCATCTGCCTTGGTTGGCACATCGTGGAAAGACTCTTGAATTAACATTTTTGGTTGAACCCTATGTAGCTCGTACAGCGTTTTGCGATTACGATAGTGAAGTGGTCTGAAGACTCAAGTCCAAACGCGAAGTCAGCTACTAGGAACGAGCAGATACAACAACCCATCCATGATGCGGGGAGATTGTTTTTGACGATAAGAATCATAAGATCGAGAGTCTAGGTCATGTGACCTACCGGGGACATGAGCATATCGGATGAGTTGTGCGCGTCTCACTAGTATAAGCCAGGTACCTCTTGCATGTTTTTGTCTAGTTTGGGCAGTATCGAATGGTTAGGTTCATGCTTCAGCATCTAGTGGTGCCCATGACTTGCAATAGACCCTAAAACCGAGTCAATCAGCCAAGAATACATCAAGATACAACCGAACAGAGTCGTGAGCGAGTGGAAACCATTCACTTCAACGTACCAATATACCTACTAATAGAGTGGTTGGTCCCCATCTCTTTCCCCACAAAGATATTTCACTTCAGCATCGCTAAAGAGGACAAGCCTCCGTGTTGCACTGGCACGTAATACCATCAATGTGTTGAAAATTATATAGGAATAAGATAAAGTAGTAAGCGGGGGACGCACGTGGCCCAGAACCAAAAAAAAAAAGAAAAAAAAGAAGGGAAAGCCTAATATTTTACATGGAATGGTACAGATTAAAGTAAAGTCTGAATCAAGGTAGGGAAACATTTTTCCACGAAATCGAAGTGAATGTCCAAGCTCTGGACGATTGCCAACTCTGCCGGGATTTTCGGCAGAGTCACCACGTGAAGAATTAAGAAACATACTAGACCGATCTTTAAGAAGTTCGGCAGTATGTGAAACCGGATACTCATAAGTGCAGCGTTTCGATAGGCCTCTGATGAGGCAGTTAAGCAGTTTTTGAAATAACAAACCGTTTCAAAACACGTACTATATGGTGAGTTAGTCCAATGCATTCTGTGGCCGGTGGTTCAGAGAGAACTGTGCTTACAGGAATGAACAGGTAAGGGACCTGTCTTTCATACTCTAACCACGCCTCACCGTACTTGTTACGGCAGCGCTGGATATCTCGCAAAGCACGGTGGGTGATCATGCATGCGAAGAAGATGGGATAAAACCAAGGGAATGGGCTGTTGAAGCCAGTAATAAGACCCCAGTTCAGCGCAAAGTAAAGATCACAGCTGTAGTGAATCTTCCGGGCCTTGCCATCTGTGTGCATGTTAGTCCTCGCCATCTGCCATCCACACTCGGGAACTCGAGGGTATAGTCACTTACACCAGCCGTCAACCAAAATCTTAGAGCCATCTTCAGCTGTAATGGTCTTGGGGTTCTCCAGTGTTTGCCATGGAAGCTGGGGGAATGTATTCCGGAAGACCATGGTTCCGCGCTCCTGCTGGCGGTAACGGTTCTTCTGGCTGTTGGTAGTGTCCCAGACCCAATACACAAAGAGATACGCAATGTAGAGGAATGGCAAGAAGTAGCGGTTCCAGTGATAGGTCGCCGGGTCATGGTTGGCAAGGTAAATTGTGCAGTGGCAGTAGCTCAATGGTACGCCAGCCAGATTCCAGAAAATCAGCATGAAACCCCATTTCTCATAGTACATGTCCCTGCTCTAGTGTCAGCTGGCTAACCAATCATCGCTCCATGGAAAGCAGAATCATCACCTACCAGGTGGACACTATGCATTCCTCGCCCTTTGAGCAGGCGTTTGCGTAAAGAAAGTGCGCCATCAAAAGGAATCCTACCTCCCCAGAGACATAGCCGTAGACTTCGTATTGCCTAGCCGCAGCGCCCATGGTCACGAAAAGGAGTATATACCAAGGGAGACGGACTTCAAAGAACATCTTAAAATCCAAAAGCCCAAACATCCGTGGATTGAGTTCGGCACCCATGAAGAAGTCGTAAATGGGATATCCAGTCATGCGATGTTGAGCTCCACGTGCCAGAGCTGAAAAGTAGGCAACGAAAGACACGAGGAATCCCGAAAGGATGGCAACACTCATCAGAGGACCAAACTCGTCGATTATAGTATACAGTTTGAAGATACCCGTAAAGTGAAGTGCCAACGCTAGCAAGATGCTAGTGTAAAAAGACCATACGGCGGAACAATAATACGACAGTTGCTTTCCTCCGAGGTGCGGTAGAGGACGGCCGGTGACGGTGATACCGGGCAGGAGCACGTAACAAGCACCTTCGAAGAGGAAAAACACCCAGTAAATGCTCCAAGCCTTGACTGAAGGAAACGCGCCCTCGTAGACCAAGTTGGCCAGGTGCGCGATGAAGTCTAGCGTGCTCTGTCCTTCTGTGGCACGTGGGAACTTGCCATCATAATAGACAGCACCAATCCACATGTAGTACATGAGCAGTGGAAACCCAATCATCATGGTCAATACACCCCAAGAACCACCAAATTCAAAGTGTCCACTATAATCGATTTTGGGATCCTTGCCCTCTTCCCAACCGTCGACGATCCGAGATTTCTTCTCCATCGAATTGGCGTGTCCATTCGTCGCAATTATGTTCACTTCCTCCTCTGGCATGTTCTCGGCCTTGGTCTTTCCGGAGATGTGTCTCCGACTGGTTGACCTGGATCTTCTTGTTACCTCAGCTGCTGAGTCGGATGTATCATCCGAGTTTGTCTCTGATGCCAAAGCGTTGTTGCGGATCACTCGACGTCCGGGAGTCTCGACGAAACCGGGCCGTTCCAATTTCCTGGCAATGCAAAACAATTGGTCATTAAAATTGCTGAAGCATTGATGCGGGTCTTTTCCGTAACGATTGATAGCGTAAGAGCAGAGGGCAGGGTGTGGCACAGGCTCTCTTCTTTATTTTTGTGGTTTTGCCATTTCTCCGTTGAAAAAGCAAAAATATTACTTACTTGGGAGTTTTCCCCGTCTGAGAGCGCGTGACGGTCATGTTTTTGTAACCATATGATGATTACAGTAATAAAGAATGATTTTGAGGTGATGCGACAGGGCAGTTGAGCGAAATTATAGAATTGGTGGGAAAAACAAGGGTGAAGGGGACGCAGAGAAAGAAATGAAGAATGTTTGTTCACTTCCCGGTGGTCAAATAAAGACAAGCCATCGGTAAGGTTCCAATACTCAATTCCGTAAGTTTAGTAGTTTAATTCCCCTGGTGGGTAAAATTTTCGGCCAGTCATATCTTAGGATCAGGAGATTTATTAATTAGGTTACAGGTACTGAACTAAACCCGTACACTTTGTTAGACAGACACAGTCAGTGGGCTCTTGGCGGTGAAGGCCTTGTCATGTGACCTGGCGTAGCTGACCTTCCATTCGTCTCTAGAGTGCACTGTACGGAGTAAGAAGAAGAAGGTGATATCCATATTACGGAGTACTCCGTACACATGATAGGAAATACTCAGTGTTCAGATCATCAATCACAGTCACTGCCAAGGCGCAAGCTATATGTATGTATTCCCTCGAAGACCCTATCACACTTCAAGTTCTCCCCGGCTTGCTTGAAGTTAGTGGTAGTATCTACTAGTAAGTTACCACAGACCACCCTTATCATTACGGCAAACCATAGGGTCAAATGGACTATAGCTGATTGTATCAGTTTGTCGTTTCTCCCCCACCTCATAAGTCGGACAATGGCCCAACCAGCCATACACAATGCTCTAATGGTAGTCGTCAACAGCCACGCCGGCAACTGTCTGACCAGTTCATCATTGCTCTGCTGGATGAAAGTGCTTGACATCTCAAGATTATTCTCCATACCAAATTCTTGGGAGCCCAGGGCATATTCTTCTGGCACCTCGGGCCACTTGTCGACTCCATCAAGAATGACCATGGCCATGCCGTTGTCGAGATGCATCTCATAGTGACAGTGCAGCAACCAGGCCCCCGGACAAGTCACCTGGTACCGTAGGACCACCCACATCGCTCCCGTAAACCCCGTCAGGAACGTATCACGGTACAGTGGGTTGGCCAGATTGAAGTACTCCAGATGGTCGGCGATGGCCTCGGTGACGGAAGTGTAGTTCCAGATGTCCTGACCGGAACTGAGCCGCTAGAACTTATTGGCATGCTTGTGCACGGGCGTGCGGGGAGTCAACCGACCAGAGGGGCGAGTGGCCCACCTGGAGGACAATATCCTGCCACGTCCCATTCTGGGTGCAGATGACCAGATCCTCGTCGTGGGCCTCGGGTGAATTGACATTGTACAGCAGTGGATGGTATGCTGACCGGTCGGAGGGGTACTTCTTCTTGCCGCTCAAAGTGAATTCCCAGGTCGAGTTGGCTTTGCCTAGGTACAGGACGTGCATTGCGTCGCCGTCGCCGGTGAAAGCAACCTTGGGCGGCCAGGGCGGCAGATCGAGTTTGTTCAGAAAGACGATCCCGTCACGCGTTGGCCAGGCATTATAGTCGAAATACGGCTGCGAGATTGTTGTGACGCCGAATCGATCAGGAGGCCGGCGAGCATCCGGGTCGCCGTTCTTGTACGGTAAGATACCAAAGGCTGCGATCATCTGCGAATAGCCGCCATCAGGGACACGGATGGAGTAGTCCATTGATTTCTTGTCAAGCCGGACCAGAGCCGAGTATCATTCCCCGGCCCAGATCAAGAACGTGTCTGCGCGCCGTGGTTCGATGTAATAGCCATCAACCTCGTAGATCCACATCTCGTGCTCGTCGATCGTGGGCTGTAGGGTTTTGAACGTCGAGCCTCCAATCCAGTTGACACTGATTCATCGATCGCTTGCATCAATCTCGATGATCTCTGTGGGACCAGTGTAGGGAACACAGCCCTCTTGTAACCCTGGAGGAATGGCCGAGACGTTTCCATCCTTTAGCCACGGGCCTTCAGTGGAAGGGACGAATGGGAAGCAACTGTCGTGAGTAATATTGCTTTCCTTGAGCTGGAAGAGAAGAAATATGCGCGCACCCTTTGTCGGTGATGGTATCGTTTGGCCAGCTTTTGTGCATGAATGGGATTTGCTTGTCAATCAGCCACCGATGGCCAGGACAATACACGTTCCCTTTTCCATTGATCAAAATACTATCGACACAGCTGTGGCGGTCAACATATGAGATGAGGGAGGAGAGGTCTTGTCGTACTCCGTACAATATCTGGAGATGGCTATTTGCGTCAGCCTCTTTGTATTGTGAAGAGTTGTAGTAATCCCAATCCGAGAGCATCGGATAATCTGAGGATCATTGGCCGCGCGTTCCATGGCCTGGATCTCAGCCGGATCTTCGCTGATCATTGCCGACGGTCCTGGAGTTCCAGGCGTTCGTCTTGCGTGTGTCAGCATTTGCTTGGTGCAAAGAAATAAGCATAATCAGGTCTCAATATGCACTGCAAGGTACGCGAGGACAGTTCAAGCTTACAGTATTCCATGCCAATGGATGGTGGTTTTCTTATATGGTCATTGCGACTTCTCAATCCCAGGTCCCGGACTCCATGTCCTCACGGATTACATTCCAGCGCCACGACTTCTTTAACCCGCAGCCTGTGATCGACGCAGATGTGTACCTGCTCCGTATGAAGCCCGAATAATCCTATCTCATCTGGCTGCAGCCCTGGTCCGGCCTGGTGCGCGGATTCTTGTCATGGATACCGTCCTGCCCATTCCGGGGAGTGTGCCGGTTAGCGAGGAGGCGCTGTTGCGTGTGCGGGATTTGACAATGATGCAGACGTTCAACACCCATGAGCGGGGGAGGGAGGAGTGGGAGGAACTGGTGCATGCGGCGGACTCACTCTTGAAGATCAACCGGGCTATACAGCCTGTGGGTAGTGGGATGGCTGTTTTGGAGGTTGGCCGGGGTTGGTAACGTTCGCCTCGGGTGGTGGCCCAGCTTCGGTCCCCGAAAGACAAGTAGCCCACACACTACTTGTCAGCCAGAAATTGCAATCTCAAATAATCATATATAGGACACCAAAGAGTCCGGGTGTAGTAGCCGAGACGAGTGATCAGGAAACCTGTGATGAGACTGTCGGCAGCATGATGATACCGGAGTGGACTGGCGATGCTGACTTAATGGCTTGAAACCAAATTGCCAGGTAGTAGGTGAAGGTCATCATGGCTGCCGTGACCATCAACGTGAAGGCAACTCCGGCTGCGATGCTGCGCTGTTTCATGACTCGGGGTGGGATGGTGGCTTTGTCTTGGAGCCAGACCTGAATGCCAACGAAGGCCAGCAGCAACACTCCTGCTAGAACTAAAAGCGCGATAATGCGACTGTTATTCCACGCATACGTTGCACCGCCCCATTGCAGAGCGAGTAGCAAGCACACCACTCCCGGAATAGGTTTCCTAGCGGATCCATCTGCAAAAACTGCTCGCGTATCGGAGTTCTCACCTTGCGCGCAGGGGGCATCTGGAGTAGCAGCATGATCGCTACGATGGTCACTGCGCCAATGGGCAGGTTGATGTAGAAGCACCAGCGCCAGGTAACCTGTTCCGTGAAGCCGCCCCCAATGAGAGGGCCAGTGACGGATGCCATAGCAAATACAATGCTGACAATGCCTGAATAGATGGGCCGCATGTGCAACGGGACCGTGAAGAAGGTGATGATCACACTACCGCCAAAGATCCCAGATGATCCCAGGCCTGCGATTGCTCGACCGACGATTAGGGCTATCGAATTAGGGGCGGCACCACAGATCGCAGACCCGATTTTGAAGATGATCACGGCGGTCACAAACACCCATTTCGGATTATAGAACGAGTAGATTTTGCCAAAGAGCAGCTGAAAGGCGCAAAAGATCAGCAGATATGCGCTGCCGTACCAACCGACATCGTCAATGGAGTGAAATTGGTTCGTGATGCTCGAAATGGCGTTCACAATGATGGTACGATCCTATCGCACGACTTGTCAAGGATCACGAACGTCCACACTGGGTGAGTTGCATAAGTTGATCTACCAACGCAGTGAGGAAGCCCGCAAGGTAGAGTGAGGCCATGATCGAGTAGAGTTTGAGACCTCTTGGATATTCAACCGCCGGGCCAATACCGGGGCCAAATGATTTCCCACCATCTGCGCGCCCTCGACCACCTGGTTGTTCTGATGATTTTCCCAAGGGTGACGGTTGTTTCTCCTGTTGCGCATCTGGAGGGTTGTCCGATTCCCCAAGGATTCTGCAAGTGAGGACTCACATCGAACAAGAAACATGATCGGAGTAAAAGTGTGGCTGTGAGAAGGGAAAAAACAATCGGTACTCCTGGAGCAGTCAAGCTTAAGAGTCAGGATACACAAGGGACTACATTAAACAAAGGACGGTTAGTACCAATTTGCAATCATTCTACTCCGTACTGGCACTGGCACTGATCTCACAGAGACGAGATCCTAGTCTTGAAATGGCTCTTTTCTTCATTTATCAGCTGGGGGGTTTTTACTATTCGGTAGGTCAACTCCATTGTATAGGGCTCGAGGCTCGTACTCGGCATTGGTAACTTTCCGAACCGGTCTGTTGCTGCATCAGTGCTTATGCTCCCTCGCTTTTCACGAAGGCTGACATTGAAGAGATACTCTTCTCTACGATTACCGACCACTAGGTGTCATATCTGGTCCAATTGCCTGTCATGTCAAGCACCACCGGACGCTTGACGCAGAGTTTTCTTCAGGTCAATTGCAGGGAATCACCCTCTCTACGAGTAAATTCGCTACCTACGGCACTACAAGCTACGCTTGCCTCTGTATCCAAAGCAAGCTGCTTTTCCTCGGAACACGCAGACTTCACCGGCGGCTCAGATGCTCCTTGCTCGCGGTGGGCAAGTTTCCTGCCAAATTCTGATGGGTGCGCCTCCGCCCATTGGGCTTGGAAAGCTCCCGCAGCACTGTTTCGATTATCGCGATTCGATGGGTGTTCTTCGGTCAAGGCCAGGGAGCTGGTAAAACACCGCAATGGCTCATGTCACACTTCAAGGGGACCAAATGCCGTTCTCAGTGGGTACTACGCGACGCCCTTTGTGGCAGGTCAGGCGCCCAGCAGGACAGGTACTAGGGGTTTGGGGGTCATTGTTCCCTATGGTTCAGGGAGTTGTGGATTAGTAAGGTGGAGGGGGCAGATCATTTCTCTATGATGGTAAGCATATATATCTCTTTTGCCTGTTCCATTGGACTGCGTCTGGAGTACTGATTCTAGAGTAGAGGGGGGAAAGTACGTATCGCAGGTAGCGAGGTTGCTTGCCCACATTTTGTCGGGAGTTGAAGCAAAGATATCCATGGATATCAACAGAGCCTCATTCTTACTTTCTCTCTATTAGAAAAAGGGACCTATTTCAGAGCCGGAGAATCCTTATCGCAAGGCTATTGAAAACAAGACATATATAATAGAATAGCAAAAACATTGTACCTCTCTATATGCCCATTATATACAAACAGGGTTAAATAAAACCTTCGATGTTGAAAAGAAGAAGAAAGGAGAATCTCACTAGTGATCATCAAATGCTCTAGACCGATATTTATGGGGATGTACCTTGGACAACATGATCAACCATCACCGAGACTCCTATCCGTGCTTCTCCCAGTATCAACACCTGGGAGCTCTCCACCCACACTCCGAAGCAAAAGCAGAATCCGTCCAAAGCTAAAATAACAGGCAAAGAGTGCAGATGGCGATCGGAGGGTACAGAGAGGAGAGTAATGTCACGAGACTTGATGGGGTAAACCCACGGGTGTTCTCCTTTTCATGCACCTCTTTGAATGTTCGTTGACATCAGTGTAATTTTCTTGTTCTTTTTCTTCCTCCCCACGCTGGATGAAGGGGGGTTGTTTTCATTTACAGCTGTCTGAACCAGCAATTCGTGTTCTTGTTGGGCCAACAACTCGTCCTCCCACCCCTCAAGCCAACCATCGGAGGATGCAGCTCCTGGCTGTAAATGTGCTTGCTGCGCCAGCGTCGGGACAGCGGCGGTGCCCCATACAGTGCGAGTCCCTGGAGGGCTAGTTGAAGGCGAAACAGAAACGCCATGTTGTGATGGTTGAGAAGGCGATGTGGAGGAATCAAGATTTGACGGACCAGAGCCAAAGGCGCCACTCGTTAACGGTTGGAAATCATGCTCAAAGAAGGGTGGATCACTAGCACTGATGCTTGACCTCCTGTTGCGATGAACTGCCGCCCAATGTTTCTCATCCTCCTTCTCAGCCCGGATCCTGTCTTTCTCTTCGCGGGCATCTTTCTCTCTGTTTCTTTTCCTTCTCCTCTCTGTTTCTGCGGCAAAGCGTTCCAAAATCACTGGCCCCACTACATCCCTCCAGTCACATTCGAGAAAGCTCACTTCACACCCTTGTGGAAGATGGCCGAGATATTTGACTCGTTTTCGGAGCTCATCGTCAACAATATGACCGGTAGATATATGTTCGACCCGAGGGAGGATAGTCGCAGGGAACAGAGAGTAGTCACCAAACGCAGCCTTGAGAATACGAATATCTAGAGGAGAAAGGTAAAAATGAGGCAGTGCCTGATAGAAGTAAAACGGTTGATCGGATGAACGAGGACCGTTGGTTTCTCTACTCCGATTAAACAATATGGGGTCCTGGGCGGTGCCCGGATCTCTCTGTTTGGCTTTCGCCCCAGGCGCAGTGTTGATGTTAACACGATCTAATGCCTCTGTCATACGATCTGTCTCACTATGTGTGCCTGGCATAGTCGCCACACTTAGGCCCATAGGGGTGGTTTTTCCGAATCTGAGGTCATCTCGTGATGGATACATTGTCGCAACTTCATCTGGCGGTGGCTGAACAGGAATCGGTTCCCTTGGTAATCTAATCGCAGGATGCTGCTGCGAGATTTCGGGTGGGTTGCCGATCCCCTGCACCTTTGTCTTAGCGTCATTTATGGCTGCAATCGCTTTTTGGGTCCATGTAGTCTCGTCGCCAAACAGGACCTCATCTTCTGCTTCCTGACGGCGGAGATCTTCAAGCTCATTGTCGTACTGGTTGACCATATAGTCTTCACCCCCCTTCATGATGCGAGCATAATCGGCAACCTCCGCGACATGGTACCATGGGATATCCTCACCCTGTCCAATGCTTTCAGCGCCGTCCCGGGGCAGGGCCAAAGTACTCCTTGGTTCTCTTTTCACCAGCCTCAAGACAACATCCCCACCCTCAAAGGGGAGGTCGCCTTCTTGACCACGGAACCATCGTACAGGACGCGTCTCTGTGATATATATAGTGTCCCAGCAGATAGGGCATTTTTTCCATCGAGCTTTCTTTTCCGGCATTGGGTTCTCTTCATCAGTTGAATGCATGTATCGAATGAGGCAAGGAAGACAGAATATATGGCCACAGCGGGCCATTCGAGGTGCTACTGGCATAGATAAGCAGATCGGACAGCTGGCAGACTGAGTCTGAGCTGAGACTAAAACCTGAAGCACGGAATCCCAGTCCAAGTGAACATCAGCATTGGCTGCTTGTGCATGGTAACCTTGGTTGGGTGTCACAATGAATCGATAATTCGCATGAACATAACGAGCCTTATCCATGGCGTGGTGACCGGACCCTAGTCCCCATGATGCATATCGACGGCTATGACGTGGTGGAGGATGATGATGATGATGATGCTGAGGACGAGGAGGAAGAGAAAAATTCATCAAATGAGTGATAGACGTTTGTCCTTTGCGGCTATTTGTTGACCTCATGATGGCCTGTCCATAATCATGCTGGTTAACTCACTTGGGACTAACGCTGACAGTCGTAGAGATGACTTAGGGATAACCCACAGACTCGTTATACTCCTCATCATCCAGTAGGCCAGGGCGTCTTTGTCGTTTGTGTTGAGCTTTCCGGGATCCGCTGTTCCTCGGAGTGCTTGTATTCCTCGATGTCAACCCTGCTCCGAAACTGCCAGAGCCTCCAGCGCGTCGTTGAAACCCGCTATCGAACGAGGAAGCGGAGTGGTGTATCGTAGATAGTCCGGACTGATTTGGGACGTTAACCGCTTTGGAAGAGGTCGTACTCTGGCCAGAATTGGACGACATTTCTCATTAACGATTCCGATTCGATCAGATATGAGTCTTCGTATGGTGGGGAGAGAGGATTGCTAGCACTGATTGAAAGGGTGGGATTGAGGTTTTTTGTCGACACAATAGACTCACGATTTCAAAGATTAAAATCACAGAAAATATAAAGACACAGGCAAAATCATCACAGTGAGAACCCCGAAGGGTAGCACCAGGCGAGGAGAAGCACCAGATATCCTGATCCTTCTCCTCTGGAGGAGGGGCGAGTATGTCCATTTATTTTCTTGGCGGCTAACGGAGCCTCAGGCACGTGCCCGCCTTCATTTCCCCCCCCCAAAAAAAACATCATCTCATCTCAGCTCCAAAACCCTTCCCTATTGTTCTGTTCGCCGCGAGTCTGGTTCCTCGGTTCCCCCATTCTGAGGTATAGTCAATTATCGTTTGATTGCCACGAAGTGTCCTGTATCAGGTTAATATCTTTCTCTCTTTCTTCCTTTGATCCATCGTGTATTCCCCTAACTAAAGATACCTTCAGGCTTCTACAGGACCACCACCGCCAAGCTTTAGCCAACGAGACAGATTCAATCCTGACTCACAGTCCACGGTCTCGAAATTAGGATGGCCGTATAGACGGATGAAATAGTTCATCATTCTGATTTCTCCCGTTTCACATCGGATGGCTCCCATTGAGGCAACGCGTGGCTCAATAGTCGAGGCGATTTCCCGACGTGCCTAGACATGATGAACCCTCATCTGCCCGCAATGCCCCATGGGCAGCCACCCATGCCGACTCCCCGACGGCAGCAAGACATTCCTTACTCTACAGCTCCCCCCAATATGCGCTCTCCGGCATACATGGGCTATCCTCATATGAACGGCCATCTCCCTCCCGCCTATACGCCGCAGCAATATCCCCACTGGTACCCTCCTTACCCTCAAATGCAACCACATCCACGCCCATTTCAGCCGCCGTATGCCCCAATGTTCGTATCTACTTACCCTCCTCAGCCTGCTATGGCTCCGGCTCCTATCCCACCCCCATCGGTTCCCATGCATGCGAGGACTTCAACTCCTCTTCAATCCACCATGTCTCCTCCTGTTGGGCCAGCACCTGCTCCGATAAATATGCCGACGCAATCTCCTGCCGTCCTCCCCATTCACCCTACGCCTAGCCCTATCATGTCTTCCCCGTCCCTTTCTGCCCCGGAAAATGCTCTCGTGGCCCCAACTCCTGTGGAGCCGTTTCGTGCGCCGGTAAGTTTTCTTAGATACTTCCCAGCCATAACACTACATTTCTGACCACCCCTCTAGCTTCCTTGGCTCTCGGTTCCGGATCGTCCTTTCCCCGCCAGAGTTCCCCGCAGACGCCGGAAAAGTCGCGCCCTCCAGGTTTCTTCTGTGCCGGTTGAACTTCCTGCGAAGGAAGCCCAGCAAGATGTTCACGATGAAAGACAACGTGAGGTAAAGGGCGTAGAGACGCATACGCAGACTCCGTCCGAACCTCAAACACCAACACTGTCAGTCGCACCGTCGGTTACAAATTCGACACAGCCCACCACACCGTCTTCAGCCGTTCAACCTTTTGTCCGTCCTCAGTTGCAACCTAAAGGGTCAAAGCTAGCAGCTCCCATCGTCCCTGTCGTCCCTGTCGTCCCGGGCCCTGGTACTCCGCGTCAAGGGACAAAAGATACTATCAGCCACTCATCCGAAACGCTGAAATCGTCCGGAGCGGCTGCCAATGTTGCAAGCGGACCAGCTGAGGGGGATTTTATCGGGGGTCCGGTGAACCAAGTAGAGGGTGCCACTTCGGAAGACTCTACAACACCAGCTCCCTCCGCTCGTACAGCACCAAAATCCTGGGCCGACCTGGTTCGCGCCAAAAACCAATCCAAAGGCGCTGGTGCCACCAGTGCCCCGTCCACTGTGCCGAACGGCATGGCAAAACGTAAGAGTGAATCTCTTGCAGAAGTTTTGGTGAACCTGGGTGATGATGTCTCCCAGTATAGTGACAAGATCGCCTTCCTTGAGCCCAGGGGACTTGTAAACACCGGAAATATGTGCTATATGAACTCTGTACGTTTTCGCAATGGCTGGAAGTTATCGGTCCCTTTTCTGACTTTGACGTAACAGGTTCTTCAAATCTTGGTCTCTTGTGTACCTTTCTATCGATTCTTGGATCATATTGGCCGGCGAGCATTGCATAGTTTTCAAAGTAATTTTCCGATGATTGATGCCTTGTCAGTCCCACTATGTTCTTTTCCCAATGGTTTACGCTAATCTATAACTCACTAGGATTATGTTTATGAAGGAGTTTCGTGCTATTGACGCTGCGGACTCTGAAGAACAATTGAGGTTAAGGCTAAAACCAAATGAACTTGAGCAATTTGGCGAGCCGTTTATCCCAGAGTTCGTGTATCAAGTGATCAGGCAGTTGCCACGCTTTCGAGATATGCGCGTGCGTTCTCCCTTCTTAATTTATCATACATACATTCAGCACGCTAATTATTTTAACCCTGTTTAAACAGCGAGGCCACCAGCAAGATGCTCAAGAATTCTTGGGCTTCCTTTTGGAGGAGATGCATGAAGAATGTGCTCGTGCCGCAAAGGATTTGCCGTCGGCAAAGTCGGATGGTTTAGCATCTCTGAGCAACGAGCCATCTGCAACAGATGAAGAGTCTGGTGATGGATGGTTGGAAGTTGGCCATAAGCAGAAATCTGCTATTACAAGATCTTCTGGCCACATGACTGATGAATCCCCAATTACGAGGATATTCGGTGGAAAGATCAGGTCAGAGTTCAAAGTGCCCGGGAACAAAACTTCTGTGACTTTGGAGCCTTACCAACCGTTACAATTGGACATTGGCTCGCCTGAGATCAATAACATTATTGATGCTCTCAAAGGGTTGACAAAGTCAGAAAGCATTCAAGGAGACTTCAACTCCTCGCGCGGCCCTAACGTCACGGCAACGAAACAAATTTTCATTGAAAACCTCCCACCCGTTCTTATCCTTCACCTCAAGCGCTTTCAATACGACAGCGTTACCCATGGTACCCAGAAAATCTGGAAGAAAATTGGATATCCTCTCGATTTAGAGATCCCTCGCGAGGTATTCCCTCCTAACCGGCGCAATATCATGATGACCCAAGGTGGGCTGCCCAAGTACCGACTGGTTGGTGTCATTTACCACCACGGTAAGAACGCGAGTGGTGGCCATTATACTGTAGATGTTCGTCGCCAGGACGGTCGCGAATGGATACGCCTTGATGACACTGTCATACGCCATGTCAGAAGCGAGGATGTTGCGGAAGCTGGTAGTGAAGAAGATCCCAAGGTGCTTGCCGCAGCCCTCGAACAACACAAACGTGCCATCAACACAAATATTTACGAGCAAATCGATGATCTGGAGCAGTCTGATAACGAGAGAGGCTGGAGCCAGGTCAATGGAACAGGCTCCGGTGGTAACTCAAGCAAAAAGTCCGCCTCTGCTGTTACCAATGGAACTTCGGCAACGTCAAAAATACCTTCGGGGGCCAGAACTCCCATTAAGCGATACGAGTCTAAGGACAACAAAGTTGCGTACCTGTTGTTTTACGAACGCATTGCATGATTCTAAAGGAACATGCAAGACGAAGTTTCAACGCGGTTTCTTCTGAAGAAGACAAAAAAAAGGGAAACCCAGTATCACGAAGTTCTTGTGATTTATATTGGTCCGACTTCATTATCTGCTGTAGCAGATTATTTAACGTTTTGTTCCACCAACGTTACTTGGTGTTGAGTTCAATTCGTCATCACGTATTTTCACTCATATATATGAGGTTGTCTTTCTTTTCTTTTTCTCTTTTTTCTCCTCCCTCCCATGATTGTTCGATTAGCAACCTCGATAACCGACTGGACTAACGAGCACACGCTTACTCAATACAAGGACGAGTAGTCACAAGGAGCTCGGCCCTGCCTTTGATGATTTGGTCTGTCCTTGTGATGGATTAGTTACTGTTAATCTCCCCCCCTTTTCTTTTTGCAATATTCCTGCTATCAAGTGTCGTGCAACTCTTACCGGATGGCCCTCCACTTTACTCTTGCATCTTCGTCCACTTCTGTATGTGATGATATTTCTCCGTACCGATTTCAAATCCCACCTTCCCCCTTTTTCCTGTATTTGTGTCTGTAATTGCGGTGTTGTATCTGGTGGGATGTTGCGCTGATATATACCCAATTTCCTCGTATAGCCCTTGGTTGCCTCTCGAATGTACGTGGGTTTCTGATGTGTGGACGTGGGCTGGGATTATAACGACTGCATGAATTTCCTTTGCCATAGAGATGTCAATTCAGCAGCTGAATGGCCGGCTGCTGTGTCCGGAGACGGGAAATTCCGAGCGATGGTGGAAGAAGATGAATCCTGGTATACCTAATTGGTTCTCATAAAGCGAACCAGCCGTGTGGAACGATGTCTAAAACTTTTCTATTCCTTATTCCTTCTCCTTACACTCCCCGATATCTATCTCTACCATTTCTCTATCTTTTTTCCAGCTATATTAATGACAAAAAGTATGGTGGATACAGGATGATGGGGTGGAGTTTTATGAAGACCTCAAAGCGTTGTTCTAGGGAATATCATTAAAATCCTTTTGCTACAAGTGATCCAGAGTTGGTCATGTCCTCAAACTTCGTGAGCTAAGTAGGTATGCACGGTGAGTATCTTAAGAGGCAAGTTATTCGTCGCTGGGAGAAAATGTAACTTAGGCCTGCTGCTACTCTGTAAGCATTCAAAGGAGCAGCAGTGGAATACAAGGGCAGGACTTCAGACAGAATAAAAGATCAGGATATTAGTAGCCATAATCATGGAAGTGAGAAAAGAAACCTCCGTAAATGACTAGTACTATGAGACTTCCAATCTATGCCATCAAATACAGTAGTAGAGGTTAATCTTCACCAGAACGAGGACATGTCCTGGGCCAAGGATTCCTGTAGGATTATATAGATCAAAGAAATATAATAGTGACAGGCAGATCAAGACTCAGCACGGAATATACACACCAACCGGATTGCTCGATTAACAGACTCGGCCAGGGAATCAAAGACTATTGCCTGCTGGTGTGACACCACCAGAGCTAGCCTCGTTTATACTCTCATGGGTAACCAAGTTGACAGGTCTTTCAGGTTCACCTTCATGACGTGTACCAAATTGTTCATGATCCACTGGGGACCGCGCCCTGATAACAGACCGGCCTATCCGTAAAACCGTGGATCGAGGTGCGCCTGGCCTTTTACGTCCCCGGTTATTGTCTTGTGTCGCAGTGCTGTGGGTGTGTTGCACGCTCCCAATCGGGACGGGCTCTGCCTCAGCTGTGGAAGCGACACTCAGTGCGTTGGAGATGGTCCGCGGGAGGTGATATCCCGCTTTCACCAACGGTATAGAAAGACCATGCACGACCTGCCCCTCTGTCAGAGAACGTGTTCAGGAATAGATTGCAGCAGACTTACAATACTGCAGATAACCAGGAACCACACGATAACGTCAACAGCTTCGGAGACCTTCTGTGCATCATCCCGGACCATGCCATCAACGACAATTCCCTGGAGAAACTCTCGGCAGACCGACAGGTAGAATATAGCACCGACGCCTATGGGGCCAAAAAAACCAACGAAAGCTGCTTGAAGAAGGTGCTCGATTTGGCCAATATACTTGTGCATTGCAAAGATGATCGGCATTCGGCGAACGAGAAGGACCAAGACTCCCAGAAAAACTAAGCGATAGATCGGGATGATATCGTTGTTCAGAAAGGAGGACCAAGGACAGACTGCACCAAACCACATAAAGATCGCCAAATTCAAAAGCATGTCGATAGTCGGCTGCAACGAATCGTCCATGGTTTCAAGGCGGAACCAATCACTATTGAAATCAGCATCAGGCTAGACTTTGATCCGAATGAGGTCCTTTACTCCTGAGTGAAAACATTTCCTGCGACAAAACAAGCCAGAAGATCATCCGTTCCAATCATGCCACAGGTACCCACGATGAAAAGCTATAGTTGATTCTGCGTCAGTAATCGCTGGGTGTTTCCCGGTTGTGAACATACTGCAAGGGCGATAGCGAAGACAAGAAAGCTCTCGCGATCAACATAGCGCTTCTCTTCTGCCCAATGAAGCAACTCCCTAGAAGCCCAGCCAACAGTGATTCCATATATCACACTTAATATCACAGTATAGGCCCAGGTCTCATAAAACCACAGACCCATGGCTTTCCCAGCACCTCCACTATACCCGGCACCCTCCATACCAGTGTATTTGAGAAAATACATTGCGAAAAATAGGAACGGATAGCCGAGGCCATCATTGGCCCCTGATTCGGCCACTATGATCCTTTGGAGTGGCCGAGGAACATTTTTGTCGGCGAACTTACCCTTAACAATCGAATTAGACAGCACTGGGTCGGTGGGGGTGACGCATGCGCCAACTACGAGGGCATGGAGAAACTGGAAATTGGGAACCATGGCCCAAATGACAAGACTGCTACACAGCCACATGGCAACCATGACGGGTCCCAGTAGCAGCGATAAGCTCTTCCACTCTATTTGCAAGTATCGTTTCGGAAGTTGGACTCCGGCGAGTACCAGCTGAACTCCAAGAACTAATCTGGTGAAATACATTGTAATCTCCTCCAGATTTTGCTCAGAGCCAAGTGCATATTCTTTGGGTCTTATGAAATTGGCTGCATGTGGAGAGAAGATAACCCCAGCCAGGAGTGAGATTACTGTCGATGTCAGTGAAATTTGCTCTCGAACGTGTACGAAGGTACTCAACGAACATGCTTCAGATAGATAGAACCTCTCCTTGAATAAGTAGGACACTAAGCCGAAGACGGAGATAAATCCGCCTAACGTCGCGCAGACGAGGTTGAAGTTTATCAAAGCAAGGGTCGGCATGATGTCCTTGCCGCAGTGCGTAATATTCCTGGCGGTTGATTGCTCAGAATGCCGCCGCACAACAGGGGCTTCCTCGTCGCAGATGAAGAATTGAACAATGATCTTGTGGATTGGGGCCCAGAACTAGAAGGCGTTGACCCGAGTTGATGAAGGTAAGCCCGCCTTTGTTATTCAATCATCGTATAAATTTGTCTGATCAAGAAATTCACTATCATTTAAGAAGTTTGACTTGAAGAAGAAGTGCTGGGTGGATGTGGACAGACAGACTACCGCACACAAGGCGAAACCGAGCAATGTTCAATTGAGAAGAAAAAGAAGATGTAGGATGTAATTTGGTCTATAAAGATTCGAAAGCCGAAACGACGACTTGATAAAGTACGAGTACTCCGTAAAGGAGGAGTAGGAAAGGTCAAGTGGTGGGGAAGCAGAAACTGAACTCCAAATACTAAATTTACCAATTTATGAGACGACAGAAAAAAAAAAGTTGTTCCTGTGACCTTCTCGGCTTATCCTCAACGGGAAATACTGATAAATAGCCAGCCTACCGATTTCGCTGGCAATCCAGAAACTAATCGCATTCAACGATCATTGGAAGTGTGGAGGTTTTAACAATCGATTTGAGCTAATATTATTTCTCTTATTGAATGTATTCAATTATGTTGTTCCATTCCTGGGATATCATCATGCTGGTTTGTCAGTTCCCATACTACACTCACTTATAAAGACACAGAAGATAAATGGAGTCCGGACTCCGTGAGGACAATCAACAAAGCACATATGGTCGTCATCATGTGAGAAAGGGGGGGGGGGGGGGGGGGGGGAAAGAAGGAAGAAATGATGCCTTTAGTTTAGATATCATCATCATCATCATCATCAATCACTTCGTCGGGTATGGTCTTGATAGCCTCCAAAACTGCCGCCTTTTCCGATACTCCCCGTTGAGCTCCATTCACAGCCAGGCGGTCGGCTGCCTCGTTGCCCGGATCAGAATTATGGCCTTTCACCCATTCAAATAGGGTCTTGACTTTGAGCTCGTTCCGCTCCTCGATTTTGACCCGAATTGATTCCACCAGGTCTTTGTTCTCAACGGGCTTGTTATCTGATGTCAGCCAATTATTGCGCTGCCATTTATTATGCCACACGGTCACGCAATTTATCGCATATTGGCTATCAGTAAATATGGTCACATCGCGATGGCGTGGGGCTATGTCAAGGGCCCGAAGGATCGCCGTCAGTTCTGCGCGCTGGTTTGTCTGACGGCTGCCTTTAAGAGGCTCCGAGACATTTCTGCTGGGAAAGGTAGCGTCAGGAAGATGGCAACCAAGTGAGAAAGAGAAGTGGCAGCGGAGGGAAAAAAAAAAATAAATAAATAAAAAAGTAACAAACCTATTGTCCCCGGGTCCAAAATAAACACCAACTCCCGCCGACGCGAGCGCTCTTCCATTCTTCAACGAGCTTCCATCCGTATAGATTCGCAACATCCCAGGGGGACCATTTGCCTTTGTCTTTGTTGCGCTTTTCTGCTCCTTGGTTTTGTACACCACCTTTCCAGTTTTTGGGTCCAAGAGTATGTTTGGATCGAATCCATCTTCTGCCCCGGGAGGCAACGGGCCTTCACCTGGCTCCATCGGAGCACCTTGCTCGTCATTCGGGTTATCGCTCGATATTCCTGGTGCTCCAGGAAGCTTTTGTATTTCTGAACTCTCCCCAGCGAATGCAGCCCCGTTGGATTGGCCCAGTTTCACAAAGGTTTCTGCTTCCTCCTTTGTCGAAAACTTTTTATATCGTGGTCGTGCAAATCCCTTGATTTGTTCCTGGGCCTTTGCCCAGTCAGTATAAACACCCGGCACTCGGCCACGTTGTATGCCATAAAATCTAGTGGGTTCTGTACCGAGAGTAGTTGCGCCAGGCGCTGACGGAGGTTTTGAGCCGGTAAGGAACGCATTTGCCTCTTCGAGAGTTGAGAATGCCTGAACTGAAGTCTCGGTAAGTCGGATAGAACGTTCTGAGACATTATACCCACGCGATAAATGCACTTACACACTGCACCTTTGTACCCGGTTACCTGGGTCAAGCAGTCACTCCATGCATAGTAAATACCCGGCTGATACCCCGCCTTGACTGCGTAGTATTTTCCTGCGGACCCCCGCTTGCGCTTGGTACCAGAGGTGGATGTCGGGGTTGATTGGACGCTCGGAGATGGTTTTATGGCAGGACCGGGAGTAGGGGATGGAGTGGTGTCCGTCATCACGTTGCGCCGACGAGGAGGTGTAGGGAGGGAGGATTTTCGTACTAGGAGTCTGGACCAAGTTGTACCAAACTGACGATCTAGGTGCAAATGGAATATGATTCTTGGCACTGTCGTCAACAAACTTCGTGGGCCGGTGGGAATTAATGTAGGTTGAATGCAATTCCTTGGCCAGCAGCTCCAAATAGAACTTGAAGTTGAATGTTCCAACTTCGGAGCTATCCGATAAGCCCAGCTGGAACCCGTGATGAAAAGGCGAAAATTTTTATTTCCACCATGAATGAGTTCTAGACAATCTTGGGGGTGAAAACGTTGAGGCACTGGTGTTGGAACTGGGGAGAGGGGGGAAAGGGAAAGCAGAAAAGAGGGAGTGAGGGGGCTTGTTTGTTAGTATTTTGTTGGCGGGGAGAGAGAGAGAGAGAGAGAGAGAGAGAGAGAGAGAATTGGAGATGGGGGAAGGAACTTGAAGTTACCAATTTATTTAATTACTAGTAGTACTATTATAAATTATTTATAAATATATAGGATGATATATATTGAAATGAAACTTCAGTTACTCTTTTATTTCTCTCTTTCATACTACTCTAGTTACTTAGTAATCCCCTGATGCCACAATCCATGGGGTTTTTATATTGACTACTACATGATATCTTTTAATTCTTTCCCTGGCCCGCCTTCCTCAATATTTTATACCAAATAAGAAAGATCATTAGTACTAACATGATCCAAATTTCCCGTTGTTAGTAAGGCTGTTTATTTTCATGCATTTTGACTTTTCATAGATAGACTAGTATTTCTAGAATTTTGTTCTTTCTGCCCACATAAGCAAGCCTAGTAGATTTCCATTGCTTAGTAGCCGAGCATCATTGCAGTCTAGTAACAATGAATGTCATGTTCCCCATTGCAGTGGTCATAAGTTTATCCTACTACTTACTAATGCATATTACTAGTACTCCGTACTTTGATTGCCCTTTGGAACTGCTACTCACTATACCAGGACAACTGAATGTAAGTTCAATCCCATTTATCCTGTCTAATTTGAATGCATTATCAATCACGAGAGTGGAAACATTCGATGCAAACATCATGGATTTAAAAATGTTCATATGGCACTTTGATTTCAACTGACGAACATTGGATTGGATGGAACTTCCATAGAGGCATCATTGCCAAATCGGGACCCCGACTGAGTCGACCTACGGGAACAATGCTAGTCATTTATGCCTCGTATTGAATGAACGCTTACAACCCCAGGTGGGGCCAATTATGGGATAAATAAGATGCCCGTTGTTCCAGGAAGTTCTTCACTCTACAGTCTGTATAATACAACCGAAGTCATCATAATTGCTCCTCTTCCTACATCCCCCTCTCCTCTTCTCCCCTCCTACCCTTGAAGGCCAGATAAATCAATTATAGATACAGGACGTTCGTCTGTGTAAAAACATCAATCATGACGGACAGCGAAGTCACACCAAATACTATACTATCGGAGCTCTCGACAAGTCCCTATGCCTGCTCATCTGTCGAACAGTTAACCGGTGGGACCGCTAATTTTGTCTTTCGTGGCACTCTACTTCACCCACTGCCAGATGGAGCCAAAACCGTCGTGATCAAGCATACAGAGAACTATGTGGCGTCGAATCGAGACTTTAAGTTATCTGCCGAACGCTGTGTAATCACTCCTCTGAGAACTAGTACTATATGGCTTGCACGAAGCGGGAGAGATAACCCTGGCTAATGTTTCAACGTCCAGCTGATCGAGGAATCCATTCTGAAAGCTCTGAATACCTTTCCAAGCACGAAGATTGCGAACGATGAAGAGGCGACCAGGCAATTCACAACAAAAACACCCCGTCTCTACTCATTCAACCCGTCTACTCATACCCAGCTGATGGAGGATCTTCCTGATGCCGTTGATCTGAAATCCTTCTTTATTTCTCTCAGCCCGGATCAAAGTGTGCCCCGTGAGTGGGCTGTATCCCTCGGTCGGGCATTGGGGCGTTGGCTGAGCTCATTCCATTCATGGGCCAAGGAAGCGGCGCAGACTGAGGTCGAGCTGGAGATGGAGAAGAACTCCCTCTTCCGGGATTTGAAGTTCAGCATTAACTATGATAATCTGGTGAATATGGTGGGTAAGTTTCCGGCAGTGTTGGAAGAGAGTCGGGGTGTTTTTGAGCAAGTCCGAGATATGGCGAAGATTGAGTCGGGTAGGAAGAATGGGGAGGGATTTGGGGTGATTCACGGGGATTTTTGGACCGGAAAGTAAGTATTGCTACTCCTTAGTGCCTCAAAGGAGGACTCAGACTGATAGACCCAGTGTCCTGATCCCAAAATATTCACTCGATACTACCCAATGCTCCAACACACCTCTGTTCATCATCGACTGGGAACTGGCCCAGTGTGGCTCTCGGGCACTTGATCTGGGCCAAATGATGGCTGAATTGTACGAGTTAAAACACTTCAAAGACATTGATGCTGGGTCCTGGATCATTCAAGGTATCGCGGAAGGATACCCTACTTTAAGTGAAGAATTGGTCTTCCGGGTGTTAATTCATGTCGGAACTCATTTGATCTGTTGGGGCAGTACAGTTCCTGGATGGGGAACTGACAAGCAGGTTGCTGATGTGGTGAGGCTTGGAAGGGATTTGATTGTCAACGCATGGAGGAAAGACAAGAGTTGGTTTAAAGGGGGAGCTTGGGAGTGTTTGTTTGATAATTAAATAAAGCCAGAGAATGGACATACAGTTCTGATCATATTGGTTTAATTGAGCTCTGTCAACGGGCAAAACCGTGGCAGTTTTGGATGTCTTCCTAGGGAAGATCACACCCTTCATATAAAATTTACAATGCAGTACTCCATTTCCCAATCCAGTTCATTCATGGTGTCATGGATGGAACCAAATATCAAACAGCAGAACCACCTCTTTTAAATGGGCATTTTTATGATTTCAACTTTGTGCTGTGTCATCCCATACAAGCGGATAGATTTTGCAATATAACCATGAGCACAGCATATTGTACTGTACTGCGGTTCATAGTATGTCAGATTGTCTATAATTTTGCGCGAAAAATGCTCCGTATGGATTCTAAACCGGATGGGCCATCGTAGATCTGCTGCTCAAGGAGACGGGTATTGATCTGTAGAGTGTAAGTAAGAGAGCTGATTGCTGGGGAATTTTGCCGTGGATAAAACAGCAACTTGGAAACAATGGTGTCCTACATGCTGAGGTCCCAGTTTATCCACAGTTTCTACACCAAGTAGCCGCATACATGTCTTGCTCTCGTCGGCCAGGACTAGACATTAATCAGCCATTGTTTGCTTCCCAGAGATCAGGGCTTCAAACATACTCTCAAGGGTACGCTTAACACCGTCAACACCGCCGGCTCCCAGACCCCACAGTGCAGGTCGCCCGATGCCCACGGCCTTCGCCCCCAGACATAGGGCTTTCACAACATCTGTACCACGCCGGATACCGCCATCAACCCAGACTTCCAGCCTATCGAACACTTCCGGGCAGTATTTTCTGATTTCCATCAAGGTATGCACTGCTGGGGGAGCAGTATCGAGAGCACGTCCACCGTGGTTCGAGAGAATAATACCTTTGACCTGAGGTGCATGGAGAGAAGCAACATAGGCGTCCTCATGCGTTTGAAGGCCTTTCAGAATGATTGGTAGATTAGTATGTTCAGCCAACCATGGCAAAGTTTCTCTCCAGGTCAGTGAGGGATCAGTTCCGGCAAAGAGCTGTTTTCCAACACCACCAGAGGATTGAATGATCCGAGAGGTTTCGTCTTCAGCGCCGCCTGCCGCCTTCGTAGCACTCGGAACTGGTGCTGATGCACCGACAGCATTGCCTCGTTCGTCATCCTCTCTTTTGCCGGGAACTGGGGCATCTAGAGTCAGAACAATAAATTTGATCTCCTTGAGCTTGTTTATCCGGTTCAACATTGCCTCGCTTTTTTTACGATCAATGTGGACATAGATCTGCCACCCAAATACTTGACCGGGGGCTGCACATTTAACGATTTGCTCTGGTGTCATAGATGCATTGTTCGAGATAATTTGCATAGCTCCAAAGCTGCGGCAAGCTTCGGCGATGCCCGCCTCGCCAGCTGGATGGCCCAGTCGAGCCATCGCAGCAGGGGACACATAGATTGGCATTCCTAGCTTTTCTCCCAACAATGTGGTATCCAGGTCGCATCGCGTGCAGTCAATGAAAACCCGTGGCCGCAAGAGAATTGAGCGGTAAACTTCTGTATTAAAATGCTTGGAGATTTTATCATCCGA
Source organism: Aspergillus coremiiformis (assembly GCA_009193565.1). Classification (NCBI taxonomy): domain Eukaryota; kingdom Fungi; phylum Ascomycota; class Eurotiomycetes; order Eurotiales; family Aspergillaceae; genus Aspergillus; species Aspergillus coremiiformis. Next base: position 19,812 of record ML739160.1, on the reverse strand, counting down.
GGCCGAATAGTAGTAGGCCCAAGCCTTCTTGCTCACGTTTTTGGTGGCCACCTGTTCGATATCGTCCATGTTGAGGAGGGACTCCATTGGAGGTGGGCCCTCCGTCTCAATTGATGAGGACGCTGGCTCTGTCTGCACCTTCGGAAGTGTTTCTTGGTTGATGGTGCCGACCATCATTTCTGGCTTCAGATTCTCTTCCAATATGCCTGGAGGATGGATGGGGTCATATTCTTCAGTGGCATCCTTCCCAGCGAGCTTCAGGATAATCTTGGAGCCACCAGGGTGCTCTGAGAGAAAGTCGGTGACCTGATATCGTAAGTTATGTCAAATTGATCTGAGGCCAAACATCATGATGTATAGAATCAAACACTTTTTTGGGGTGTAATCGTACATCGTATACTTTCCCATAAAGAATTACCCAGCAACTGTCTAGCGTATTGTGTTTCGCGACTGACCGTTCGGTCACCAGTCAACATCCTATCTGGTCGGGTTGGGTACTTAGTGGACTGATTTGAACATACCTTCGGCCGCATCAAAGACTTTGGCCATTTTACGGGATCGACCACAGTTTTTATATTCACAATTGGATTGTATAAACTGGGGATTTGAAGAACAGCGAAGGGGTAAAGGAGAAGGAGGAGAAGGAGGAGAAGAAGAAGAAGAAGAAGAAGAAGAAGAAGAAGGAATATCTGTCAGAATCGAGACTACTAATCCATGCGCCCGACCGACTTGACCTCAACACCAGACTACTACTAGTCGTTCCAATTGTTTGTTATCCGCCCTATTAAAGAACCGGGGGGAGCATAAAATTTAAATAGGTTTGTCGGACTTGACGCCGACCAAAGAGCCATGTGGGGAAGTTAGTATGAGCCCATAGCCATTGATATTGCTGTATTGGGCAAATTTGGTAGTTGACGGGAGATAAGTACCTCCAGCTCTAGTAGTAAGCCTACCTGTTTTCTAGGTATTCTTCCCGAGTCGTAGATTAGATAGAGAGCATCGTCTGACTATTGGTGGAGTTGAAATCTTTTGTAGCTCCAACAAATCATGACTTTCTGATGACCAAAGTATGTATTAATTAGTATAATGTCAGTTATAAAAAAAATCTTGATTGCCTTACTAGATACTAGTAGATATACTCCGTACAGATTTATACTATCTAATATCATTCTTATTATTCACCCTGAATCAATCATCCATGATATAAATCACTTTTGATCATGTGTCCCCGCATATGAATCTACTTTAGGCATAGCTTACCTATTTAGGTTATGTGATGTTTTCCTTTACTCCCCGCATGAGAACTTCTTGGGAACTTCTTTCTTCTCCTTCGGATTGGAAGTCAGCGTCCACCAGGGATTTGGGACGAAAGCTTCATAACTTTAATACTACGATGAGAATTTGAGATGCCCCTCTAAGAACCCTACTTATCTAGTTATATTGTATTACCACCTCAACTTGAACAGTTCAGTAATATACAAAACGCGCCAAATACCACATCACGATGTTCGAGGTGCGTGTGGCGACTTGGGAGTTACACTGCTCTTTTTTTTTTTTTTTTCTTGCTCTTGACTTCATCACCCAACTTGTACATTGTGTTACTCTTTCTTGAATATGCTCCGGTCTAACAAGCACCAGCGTCGTGCCGCAGATCGATATCGCTTGCGGATGCACCGGGCTCGAACGGTTGCGCTAACAACCGACGAGATCGTTGAAGTACGGGCAGCTCAGCGGACTTTTGAAGGGGCTTATGTCCGGACAGCGCTATCACAATTCTCATTTGCCCTCGTTGTGCTCAAGATTTTTACTAGCGAGTTCTACAGTACCGGAGCTCTATTCGCGATCTATGGTACCGGTGTGCTCATTATTGGTCTCTTTCGCCGCCAACAAGGGAACCAGCAGTTCTTCGCAGAGGTGGGAGAAGATGGCGTCCATCGACACAAGTTTCGAACAAGTGGGAATGCGGTGGTAGTACTGACGGCTCTGAGTGTCGCTGCATATGCTACTCTGATCGCTCTCACTCTCAGACTGGATAAGTAGACGTCGGATCAAACATCTCCTAGGAGCGATAAGCCGTACGGATACAGGTTCACTAAATATCTTGGACAATGTTATAGCGCTCCCTGCGTAACTGCCAAGCGCCAAGAATCCCGCAGAATGCAACTATCCACCCATCCCTATGTCTGGCTACTAGTACCCATTCCTGTGCGAGTCATCAAAGCGGAGAGAAACGAGGATTACGGAAATCATAAGACTGTGCTGCTCATGGCGCATAACGCCAAGCGCCAAGCTGAGATGCAGCAGAGGATGTGTATCAAGGACTACGGCCCAGCAGATTCCAGCAATGTTAAATACAAGACACGGTACTTTCTATATGCCCGCTTGGCTGCGATAGCACATGGACATGCAAGGAGGAGAGAGACACTGGGTGAATAAGTTTTCACGCAGGACAATGTTAGCACTCGTTGATGGAAAGATTGCGGTTGTAGACTTGAACATCAGCCAAACCTAACGAAACCATATAAACTTCTCAGCGTTTCTGACCCTCAACAAAAGCTTCAAGGACATATATATGTGAACCAGATGGTCGAAATTAGATCATCACAATTAGTAAGCCACCCATCCACTTCTTTTCCAAATTCTTTCATGTTGATGAAGATGGGAGTCTCTTTTGCACCCTTACCTAGGCCAAGCATTCTGGCCTTTTTTTTTTTTTTTTTTTTTTTTTTTTTTTTTTTTTTTTTTTTTTTTTTTTTTTTTTTTTTTTTGCCTGTGTACTATGTATGTGTTTCCATGAGCAATTAGAGCCAAGATAAAAATTGATTAATTTGATCTACGTATACGGAGTATACCTACTAAGTAACATTACCGGTGGACTAGTCAAAATTTAACTCTAGTATTCATAATTTTGGGGAGAGTTTAACAAAGGTCACGGTGATTAGTACTTATACCGATGGTGGACACCTTTCTTGACATCATGTTTCCATAGATCAACCGGAGATCCACCGTTTTGTATAACTAGACCGTGACTTCATAGGTTGTAAGCTGGAAACATCCATGAAGACTGCTTGTTTTTGGGGGAATATCCTTCACATTACTTTACTATGCCCACGGATTGTTCCTCTTCTTCATTGACTAAATAGAAAATCCTATATATTATCTCTCTTTCTCTTTGTCTTCTTTCTGGATTCTTTCTTCGGAAAAAGCAGGCAAAAGGTCAATACCGTTTTTTTTTTATACCGTTAAAACTCTCCCACCGATTCCTGGAAAACGTTAGTGTTTTTCTTTCTTCCTTCCTTCTCTCTTTCATTTTTCATTTTTCATTTTTTATTTTTTATTTTTTTTTTTTGTTTCGGTCAAGAAAACCAACGTTGTAAAGCATTGCTGCTGAGAACTGGTTATAGTGACGTTTGGTGTTGCTTCTCTGCTTGACTCATCCCGCCACCCACCGGAAGCTCCGCTCCCTCTTTTTTTTCCCCCCCCAACCTTCTACGCCCCTCACCCTCGAACTCCTTGAAATCTGAAATCTACAGAGGAGGTTGATTGATTCGAAAATCATTTACATCCTATCCTGGACTTCATATCATACCCCGTGAGGGTGAAGAAGACCCGGATCCCTAGTACTTGAACTTTCCCCGACCGCGATACTTAACTAACTTACCTACTCTGATTTGGCTGCATCCCCTACGCCACTGGCGGGGATGTCTCGACAACACACCAATATTGCACGCTCGGCGATCATGACAAGCGCCTCAACACTCGAATCTTCGCAAAATCATATATCAGATAGTCCCGCCGGGGATTCATCAAACGGGAATTCTAGACCCACAATCGGGAAAGATGCGAGTCTTATGCCTCCGGCAAAGACGCTGGTCGGAAGAGCGCTAGGTAACGGCCTGCATTCCGATGCCCACAGAGGTTCACAGACATCCAAAGATGGCGTCGGGTTCGCCCTAACTGACACTCCGGTTTCTACCGCACCTTCGTCTCCACAGTTGTAGGTACCCCTTTCCTTTTTTCGGTCGCTCGTTGGTTGTCTATTACAGTCTAGATCTTGAGTCACAGCCTCGGGGAATTCTAGATTGCTTTCAAATTTCCCTCAGTCTTGGGCGGTGGTGGTTCTGGGCCATATCGACTGGAGTTAGAGAATGTTGTCAGCTGATGATCTTATGGTGTTGGATTGTTTGTGCGTTTTTATTATTGTATTGTTTATATACGGAGTAGTTTCCTGTGCTTCATCTCATCATATGACATTCTTTCCGGTCGATACGTTGGTGCTAACGTCTTCGATAGCCATGCTAATAATACACCAACTACGTCTTCCCCAACCCTCGGTCGTGTTCGTGCCACCACACTTGATATTCCAGGTCTCACCAGGTCAAAAGTGTCGCCTGATGGCCGGATTGCTCAACGTGACGTCGGGTCCAAGCTAGTTATCGTTATGGTCGGTCTCCCCGCCCGAGGAAAAAGCTATGTAACCAAGAAGTTGGCCCGGTACCTAAACTGGCTGCAACATCATACCGAGATATTCAATGTAGGAGAACGTCGTCGCGTTGCTGCTGGCAAGTCTCCGTCGCCTCCAGGAAGGCACAGGAGCCATAGAACAAGTTCAATCCAGAAAGACCTCGTGGATTCAGTGCGACGTCTGAGCGTCAGCATTGGGGCAATGAACCCCTCCAGGACGACTAGCATCCCTTCTGAAGCTGTGGTGTTGCCCCAAGAGGCTCCCGGGGCCCCGGAGGCTGCCGCTTCCCCTCTCGAACTCGAAAACTCCCTTCCACCCCCTGTTGTTCCCACGAAAATCCTTGTCAACGGCAAGGAGGAAGAGCCGCCTTCGATGCAGAATGGGTGCATCATTATCCCGCCCTTCCACCCGTTGTCAGAAGATCAACACGCTATGCAAGAAGCGTCCCTCGAACCGCTTGACCAGTCTGCGAGCTTCTTCGACCCCAAGAATCAGTTGGCTGTGAAGCTAAGGGAACAGGTAGCCTTGGATACCTTGGACGAGCTCTTGGATTATATTCTCGACAGGGGTGGAAGTGTCGGCATCCTTGATGCGACTAACAGTACGATGGAGCGTCGCAAAGCTGTCGTGGATCATATTCGTAAGCGTGCTGGCCCTGAGCTCGGCATCTTGTTCCTTGAGAGCAGTTGCGTGGATCAAGAGCTGCTCGAGGCCAACATGCGCCTAAAATTGTCGGGTCCGGACTATAAGGGCCAGGACCCAGTGAAGGCGCTGGAGGACTTCAAGCAGCGTGTCCGACTATACGAGAAATCCTACGTACCCCTTGGTGAATATGAGGAAAAGAATAATATGGCTTACATCCGAATGATCGATGTGGGTCGTAAGATTGTGTCACATCAGACTCACGGCTTCCTCTCGTCCCAAGTCGTCTACTACCTCCTAAATTTCAACCTCTCACCACGGCAAATATGGATTACCAGGCACGGTGAGAGTAAAGATAACGAAGCCGGCCGGATTGGTGGTGACTCGGAACTCAGTGAGAACGGACATCGCTATGGGAAAGCGCTCGCTCGGTTCATTGATCATCAACGAAACGAATGGGAAATGAACCAAAGACAGAAGGAGATGATGCAGAAGTTTCCGCCGCGCCCGGGTGATAGCACTCCTCCCAACCCTTCGTATATCCCCAGTGACCGGCCTCGCAATTTTTGTGTCTGGTCCTCTATGATGCAGCGTGCAATTTCGACGGTCGAGTCTTTCAACGAAGATGAATACGATGTCAAGCAAATGAAGATGCTCGACGAGCTTCATGCGGGAAAGATGGAGGGTATGACATATGAGGAAATCCGTGGAAAGTTCCCCGATGAATACGCGACTCGTAAACGAGACAAGTTGTATTACAGATATCCGGGACCCGGAGGCGAAGGGTATCTCGATGTTGTCAATCGGCTTAGAGCAGTGATTGTCGAGGTGGAGCGGATGACGGATCACGTTTTGTTGGTTACTCATCGAGCCGTGGCACGTGTCCTTCTGGCTTACTTTAAGGGGCTCAAATGCGACGAAGTGACCGATCTTGATGTCCCTTTGGGAATGTTGTATATGCTTGAACCCAAACCATATGGGGTTGAGTTCAAGGCATATCGCTACAATCCGAGTGCCGACTGGTTCGATTACATTCCCAATCTTGAACTACGCCAGACCAGCACCAATTAGATTGAGACTTCCGTCATGAATAGAGACGGGTCGTGGCCTCCATCTTTAGAAGCTTGCAGCGATCCACGTCGTATCTCTGGCGTTGTTATGACTTGCTTATGAATATTTGACCTTGGCTACGACTATGGTGTTACAGTTCGCTGGCCGTCATTGTACTCCATGAAATACTTTGATCAGGTGTTATGGTTATTCTGGCGTTAAGAAAGCCTTGCCTGCTATGTATCGAACCAATGTAATGTTAAAAAGAAAGATTTCCTTTTCCCCTCCCTCCTCTCCCGGCCATCTGTGCGGTACTTTGTCCGAATGATACTCTTTTCTCTTGCTCATTTCCTTGTGGCTTCACGCGATTTGATCTGTTCGCGTGCATTGCGTTGGCGTTGAGGTGAAGTTGTTGCTCATATCTACAGGGAGTGTTCGTCGGAAACCCGTGTGTTCTAGAAATACAGTAATAGCAGGACTGGTGGACTATTCTCTACACCTGTGTCTCTCCAGTTGATCTCCGTTTAGCACACGGGGTTTAGATGGCATGCAATCGAAGGCTTTCTCCTAAATACAGGCTTCTTGATTTAAACGGTAATCCTTTGCCTAAGAGTTTTGCTTTACCTGCTCAAAGACTTGCAGAAACGCCGAGGGATCCTCCGCTCCTCCAACGGCGTACTGGCCTTGAATCGTGTAGTAAGGCACACCAGTAACCAATTGCCTCTGAGCTTGACTCGCCTCTACGTCGACCTCCTGCCCCCCTTCGTCCGACTCCAAGAGTCTCTCCACTTCACTGCGATCCAACCCGGCCATAACCGCTGCCTCCAGAAGCATCTTCCGATTCGTGATATTTCCCTCTTCCTCGAAGTAGGCCCGGAACAGATGCTCGACAACCCGAGTCTGCAAGCCACCGACTACACCCGGCTCAGTTGCGACGGAAGACGAACCAGACTCCCGCTCCTTCTGTCCGGCGTACCAAATCACCCGATGGGAATCCCGTGTATTTCCTACCGTACCGGAGAATTTGAATGCGATCCCTTCTTGCCGACCGACCTCCCTGAGTCGGTTAGATATCTGAGCGAACCCGTCTTCACCAAACCTGCTGATGTAGTACTCCCTCTTGTCTATGCCCGGATACGGTGGGCTGTCGGGTCTCAGGTAGTAAGCGTGCCAGGTGAGGGTGAATGTATCAGCAGGGTGAATGGATTGATGGGTTACGATGGCGCGGGAAAGGCGGCGTAAGCCTACATAGCACCACTGAATGAAGGGTTAAACATTTGAAATCCATGGGTCGGTTGAGAGTGAAGGGAAAGGGGGGTTTTGTTCTTACTGGACAGACGCTGTCCGAGATGATCTGGATGTTAAAGTTCGTCATGGATGGAGTATATTTGGATTAAAATGGTTAGATTAATCATGTACTGACACTCTGTAGACTGAGGATTCTCATGGACAGGAGTATAAAATAGATATTTATTGGCATCATTGATTGGATTTGTCAGCAAAGAAACACTGTAGATTACATGGTTATTATACAGTTGCATAATACTGTTATACTACTACTACGTCTAGTCAACTTCGTAATTGAATAATTTTATCGTTGATATCATGGATCATGAATGCATCTAGAGAATGACATCATGGAGTCAATCAATGAATTGCAAGAACGTAATGATTGATTGACTGATTTCATTGATTTATTGTTGGTTCTGCTCGCTGGGATTAAAAGCATGGAAATCAGCTGATCGACGTCAGACTTTCTGTCTGTGAGTATAAACTTGAAGTCTCTACGGAATACTCCGTCCGTACTACTCGATCGAATATAACATACATGAATCTTCACTGCTTCTACTTGACCATATATACTACACGGTTCAGATGCTTGAAAGGATATCATATTGGTATACAAAATTAAGATCTACTTTCGAACTGGATAAACTTTTATAACGTAGGAGACTTGTCCATTCTCGAAGGGATCAAACGCGATGGAAGCATCACCGACGTACGTCTGGCACAGTACTGGAACGCGACGTGAGTGTATAGAGCTTTGCGAAACGACGGTGCCAACTTAGTCATTCCCAAAGAGATTGCTAACAGTTAGAATTTCCAGTTCATAACAGGTTGGTCTGTTAAAAATTGCTCCCACCAGAACGGCAAACTTCAAAGTGCTTGTCCACCCTGGTTGACCAGAGCAGGCGTATCAAGGTGAGAAGGCTGACCCTGTCTAATTCTCTCCAGGGTGGCAGAATACTGATCTGTGGGTTAGCTACTGGAGGTAACGAAATGGCCATCGACAGATTTCACCTACCTTGAAGGCAAAGTTCAGCACAAGGGCTACAGCTAATCCAATGCACACAACAATAGGTCCAAAGGTATTGTCCAGATCCCGTCCGCTTCGTTGGCGGATAAGTCGAGACCGCTTCTCATACATGTACCACCCCCAAGCGGCGGAAAAGATCGCAAAACAAGTATAGACAATAGCGAGGGCGCGAGCTATATCGTTGCTTTTACCCGCAGCGTTATAAAGACCTAGTGATAACGAGGAAAGCAGGATACTGACGTGAAGCCATTTGATGAAGGTCCGCTGGTTGGCAAGCCACACTTTGGTTTCAACCTTGACCGGGCCAGAGTCCTTGATCCAGGTGCCTGGCTCCCGTACACCTGGTGGCAAAGCAACCAAAGCCTGGTGCGCGCGATTAGCACGTGAAATGGAAAACGTTGGGAACAACGCAGCCAAACGGGACAAGGTGACCGGCCGTTCCTCCTGTTCAGGTAATTCAGGCACTCCAAGAGATACGCCTTCTGGGACAGACATCCTGGGGGATGGTGCTATCTGTGGTGATTCCCGGGGCCGAGAGAGACTTTCAACATCCGGTAACCTAGAGATAGGTGATCCTACTAAGGGTTTTACAGATGGGCTTGCCCTGTTGCCAAGGAAGCTCCCAACTGCCATGTCATCTTCAGCCCGTTTTGCAATCCTTTCTTGCTCTTGCTGGAACGCAGTCACAGGATCCCGGCGGATGTCATTTTCCATTTCACCTAGCCAGAAAGGGAAGCTGTTGACATGGTCTTCAAAAAGCTGTGCAACACCGTGAACAAATTTAGAAAACCGCGGGGCCTCCTTCACAAGGTGCGACACCATCAGATCATTAACCCATTCGGCCTTATGGGCGGATTCTCCCCTCAACTTTATCTCCAGCAAGCCGTATGGGAACCGTGCAATTTCGCCGGTTCGGATGGTACTGAAGGGATATTCCATGCCGACATCGTCGATATCTGTTCGGTGCCATTCATTTGGGTCACGGCAGGGTCGCTCTTCGTCCAGAGAGTCTTCTCGGATTAATGCCAAATTAGTGTCAAGAGAGATGCGGATTCGATCATCGCCGGGGATTTGGAAAGCCGTGCGAGTATAGTTAGCTCGGAGTATGGGCTGCACCTGGTGTTCCTTAATGAACGACTGCAACTCGTCCACGTCCCTCTTGAGAGATTCTGCCTGCTGTGACTCCCCATTGCCCATATCTGTCATCCGGTGAAGCTTCTTGTCAAATCGATATTCACCGTCCAGAAACTCTTTCACATGCTTCTGTTTCAGCTGCACCTTCACCTGTTTACTGCTACCGTCATCCGTCACAACCTTTTTCTCCAAGAAGATAGCAGGTTTATCTTTCAGATTCCCGGTCCATCTAATTCTCAAAGAACTAGCCTCTAGTGCCCGGGCCACCTTTTGGGTGTAAAGATCGAACTGCGGAGTGTCGAAGTACAGTGAGGTAATTGTGGGATCGTCCGGGAGGGTTTCTGATTCCTTAGAAGTACCAGGGTTATAGATAAGGACTGGTAATCGTCGGAGGATGTAGGTTTTGACCTCTAAAATATTATCGGAATGTACCCAGAATTTTAACGATGAATATGAGTCTTGACCGAACCGAGGCGCCTCGGAATCTTTGGGCTCAACAACACCCTGACTCAATACTTCGCGAACAAAGGAATACATCACTGACAGTCTGCGAACTAGGGGCGAATAATCTTCCGAGTTAAATGGCAACTGCGACAGCCGGACTTGAAGCAGAGGTTTGACACGATAGCGTGCTCCTCGCTTTCGATCATGTTTCTTCGCAGCCTTGAGAAAACCGGTGAAGTTGATGCGACTGTACTTCTCCAGCTCGCTCACTTCTTTAGTAATACTATCCAACTCATGGCTGACTTCAGAAGCGATCGTCCTCCTCTCATTTTCGTCGACCACAGCAGGTGCCTCGTTTTCATTAATTGGTGCTAGGGGCCGCAGCTTGGTTTCACAGGCAGAAGTGCGCTCCCTCAACTGCTGGGAAGTTTCAACTTGAAAAGCATTAACCTTTTCCACCTGGACGTTGATCAGTTCCTGGACAAAAGCTTCCTCATCCTGTTCCGTCCATTGAGTGTCCGAGTCACTGCCATCTCCGGTGACATCATGCTCTCTTAAGAGAACCTTGAGCTTGTGGTAATCAATGTACTTCCCACTCCACGGGGGATAGATAGAATTCTTAAGAGTTTTACCGAAGCGCATGGTTGGCAAAACACGACTTTCGGAAGCCAGAAGCTATGTTGAAGCGAGTGTGGTGGGGAAGGCAGGAAGGGAGAGAGAACTCTGTATGGAATTGAGTAGTAGGAACTTGGAAGGGATGGAGATATCATCCAATTGAACAGAAAAGAACAGTGGGAACAGAAGTATTATTGCTCAGTGCTCACACACTTCATCCCAAGCTGTGGCAAATCTTCAGTGGACCAAAAAAGAAAAACTTTTCCCTGCAAATATAGCGTTGTTAAGAGGTCTAGTCATTCTCTTCCCTGAACCAGTGGAACCTCAAGTTCCATACTACGTATTGCACGCACGTGCAGAGCTTTCCTTCCATTTTAGGCAAGGTTTCCCACCAGTCAGTGGTAGTCACAAGACCCGCTCCAGGACATTAGTAGAGGTCCATACGGAGAGACTACCGTGGACCGGAGTAGAGTCTAGACTAAGGTACCCACGGACGAGGTATGTATCGGGTACATACAGTACCTAGGTATTATCATTTCAATGGTCGTAATTTTGATTACCAACACTGATAGAACCCGCGGTCTAGTGATAAGGATTCCTTTCCGAGTCATGAATACTTACCTGTGTGCCAGTTACAATTCCCATATCTTCAATTGCTGGTTGGACCTTTAACTTGTCTATCCCCCATACTTTGCAATTAATCTATTCAATTGATAGAAGTGTTTATTACTTCCCTCCATGCTTGCCTTCAATGGAGACATTGAATCCCGAGTCGTTGGAGGAACCGGTTCCGCTTTCCATGTCTCTGCATGAAGTACTGGCAGACCTCCATGAACATTCATATTCTCATGTCCCCAATCCGCCATCGTGCAAGAAACGCGCCTCCGTAGCCCTTGTTCTTCGAGTCCGACCTACGCATAACCACTGGCCCGATTCACAACTTTCATCCCTTTCTCCGCATAACAACAACAACCCTACATCAGTCAAGCAGCGGTTGGAGACTTTCTTCTCTCAGCGTTGGGTCCAGAAAGGTGATCCCGAGGCTCTCTTCATCAAGCGGGCTTCCCGGGTAGGAGATCGATGGACTGGTCATGTTGCCCTACCAGGAGGGAAACGAGATCCGGAAGACGCGGACGACAAAGCTGCCGCTATCAGGGAAGCGTCTGAGGAAGTAGGACTCGATTTGACAACAGATGACTGTATATATGTTGGAAATTTGCCAGAGCGTGTCGTATCTACTGGTTGGACTTCTGTACCGTATGTCCCCTCTCCCGTTACTTTCGCAACTCAGCTGTACTGACGGGTGTGGTTTAAGCTTGATGGTTCTTTGCCCGTATATATTCCTTTTAACATGCAGTGACTCCCCGACCCTCCGACTACAACCAACCGAAGTTGCTTCGACCCACTGGGTTCCTCTCAGATCTCTTCTTTCTCCATTACAACGCACAGTGGAATATGTCGATATGTCACAGCGGTATACGAAAACGGCTGGGTTTGTTACTTGTCTAACTACTCGTTACATGTTGGGCCTCATGGAGTTTTCGGCTATTCGGTTAAGACCAACTGAGAGCCTCCAGTGCACCCCATCCCCTGGATTCATCGCTAAAGACAACCGAGCATCGTCTTCGCTACTGCAACGATTCAAGTCGTGGTTCTTGGGCAAAGAAACTGAGTCTGACCTCCAGACAGAACCCCTTCTTCTCTGGGGGTTGACCCTAGGTATCTTGGTTGACTTTTTAGACATGCTTCCTCCTCACACGGCTGTGCAGCTGTGGGAGTACCCTACATTTACCTCGCCTGATTTACGACTGATCATCGGCATTTTGACTTACAGCCTTCGGAGACGCAAGAGGCTCCAGGCCAAGTCTGCATATCATCCCACCCATACAGCGATGGACAATCAAACAGCTGCTGTGACTGTAATGGATGGAGATACTGCTGAAACGAACCATATGCATAATGAAGTCAGCATTGAGGGGCTGGGAGTTGGCAGATCCTATGGGTCATTCACCAACACAGACTTGGAACGGGATACACATGCGGTTGGCATCATGCTCAAAGGCTATTATGCTAGGCTCCGAATTGCTATCCGGATACTCTTGGCGTGGCGCGCTGTAATAGGTTCCTTCATGGTGATTTACACGTGGAAGCTATTTCGACGATTTGTACAGTGCTAAGTATAGAAATTAGAGCCCAGACCCTACTTTATTGCCTTGTATGGAGTATTGCGTATACTGTAACAGTCTGGCAGGCTCTTTTGGGCCAATTTGTTAATTACACAATTGTATTGTACAGTACATTCTCTGTACATACGACAACATCCATTTTGCAACCTTTGAAAATGTTGGTAAACTATGTTACATAAACATGCCAAGCGGACGGATTGCTTATGATCCACTGTATCTTTGCCGCCTCAGCTATTTCATATACTTACTCTGTTCACAACATCACAGCATCACAGAGAACAATGGCCGTCACGCAAAAGCTCTATCCGCGCGGAACGGTGAAGCGCATTGTCAAAGCCCAGTCGAATCGGAACGTGAGCAAGAATGCTGACATACTAGTAAGTACCCTACAGCATCCGAACAATGGCAGGGTAAAGGAGGTGATAGTAACTCATTATTTTACTACTCGATAGATCTTCCTAGACTATATGCTTTTCATGCAAGAGTGAGTGTCTGCCATTGTTTGCCAGTCCACTTGCTACATACGGGTCCATATTCGAAGCAAAGGGCAAAGTTGTATATTGAAACTATGTTTTAGGCTGATGCGCGAAGCATCAATTCGCTCGCGGAAAGCAGGGGAGAAGAACATTAGCCCAAGTTCCGTCCGAAAGGTGACTGAGGTACGTTCCTGATCCGTCACTGCATTGAAAATGACCACAGCTCTTTCGTTCTCACTGGCATCCTTTCTAGAGAACACTACGCCGATTCAAGGGCTGATTAGACAACGCCGGATCTCCCTTACGGAAAACCACGGGTCCGGATTACTACCTTTATTGTTTGGTTGTTGAATACGGGAGTGCGTACTTTGGCGCTTAGTTTATCTTTCCCTGTGTGCTCATATCAACTTTGGACAAAAGTGAGGAATGTGGAGGCGTTATTTACGAGTTTATTCTATGATACCCCAATGTATTTGTTTCCAGAAGACGTACCTGACACAGTTGGCTCTAGAGTGAAGTAAATCCATAAAATGGCGCGCTTATGCGCCCTCAAGGCTGCAGCCATTGACTTGGTAGCTGCACGCCTACTGGCTGGGCGCTGTTCTGGGTGCTTTGTTGAGCTGCACGCGAGAGGAGCGGCCTGAGGTTCGGAAGAGTTCCACCCGCATCTTTCTTTGAAACACCTCAGCTTCCAGCTTCTTCTTCTCTTCCACCATTTCCTTCATCCGTCACCTATACTTGTTATATCCAAGATATTCAAGATATTCAAGATATTTCTTCTGTTTTCTTCCTACCTTTATCTCAATATTGTAATTATCGTTTCTATTGCCCCCCTCCTCTCTTCTAAGGGAAAGATACAGAAACGTCCTCGTCCAGCATCATGGCTGCCGCTCCTGTCAACAGTAACAATCAGGCACAGCCCGAGTCTCCCACGGAGAAGCCTAAGCAGAGCCATACTTCTAGTCCTTCGGTTAGCTCGAAACAAGATGGAGCGACCGTCAACGGCGTGGACAGCATTGACAGCCCCTACTTCAAAGAACTGCAAAGGTTCGTCTGGTCAAAGTGGAGCTTTGCGCATTCGCGCTCAAAAGCACTATGATATGGAGCTAACAGAGTGCTTTATAGGAACTTACGCAATACTATGAAAAAGTTGGTCAGTAGTTATGACTTCGGTTTCCGTCGTGTGTACCCTAGCGCTCATCTTGCTTTATGCAGAACGCGATCGCTAAAGTCGATGCCATCATTGCCGAGAGTCCCGAAAAATCCCTCGATGATCTGGTCGCTGAAAAGAAGATTAATGCCGACCAAAAGGCGCAGGCACTAAAGAAACCAGCTTTGCAAGCCAGTATCGTTCAGATTGAGGAACAGATCACCCACTACAAGGAATTTGCTGCTCAGTACGAGCAACGCCTGGTCGCCCAGAAGGTCGAGCTAGAGAAGGCCCATAAAGAGGAGTTGGATGCTCTTCAGGACCAAGTTAGCTCCGAGGCCAATAAAGCTAGCCAGACTGACTTTAAACAACGTCTACTTGGCTTGAGCAAGTTCCTTTGCGCTGCTGCTACTATGAGACGCTCCGGCGACGAAACCTCCAGTTTGACCCGTGCCTTTGAGGGTGTTCTTTACCAGGTCTATGGAGGGTCGCATGAAGCCGTCAACTCAATGTTAAAGCTTATTGATGGTGTGGATGAAAAAATTGTCAGTGTTGAAGGCGAGACTCTGGAGATCACCTGTAAGAGAATTGTCTCGAGCCCCAATGACCCAGTTGTTCATTGCTAACGCTGCTGGTCGACTAGATGGCGAAGTGAGACAATCTTCTGAAGAACACACTCTCGCAACTGAAGAAGTGGCTACAGATGCTGCACCCGCATCGGATCCTACTTTGGCCAACGCAGGTTACACTGAGCTCCAGGATTCCGCTTATGGCACCCGAAACCCCGCTACAAACGAGTCTACTAATGATATGTCTCAGCACGAGCAGGTCGCCCCACCGGCCCAGACACTCGTTGGCGACGCTGCTAACGCTGTTGCTGAAGCTAACTGGAATGCTAATGCCCGCGATTCTCTTGCCTCCTCAGCGAATACCGATGGGTGGGTTGAGGTGCCACGTGATCCGACCGAAATTGATACTGGCGTCGATGCTACTCCTGTACCTGCTGATATGGGCGATAGCTGCGTGACTGCAGAAGAAGCTTCGGGTAACGGTGCTGAGAATGCCACTGTACCTAAGCCACAAGGTGGCGACGGTTTCGAAGCGGTCGTGCATCATCAGAGACAGAATAGTTTCCGTGGCGGCCGAGGCCGAGGCGGCCGTGGGCGTGATGGTTTCCGAGGACGTGGACGTGGCGATTTCAAAGGTCGTGGCAGAGGTCGCGGCGGTCGCATACGTGGTGGACCTAATAGCAACCCAGCTACACCTCCTGCCGGGTCTCAGTAAATGATCCGCTCCAAATGTCAGTGGATCTATCGAGTGGGCCGTGATGGGCTGCTCTGTGGGAGTCCATTGCCAACTCCAACGCTTTCTGCTTTTGCATCCACTTGGCTTCTCCTCACGTCTGTCCTTGTTCACTGTGGACTTCAGCATTCTCTGTCTGTCTTGTTATTCCTACCCAATTGGTCATGGTGGTGTTACGGTTCACGAAAGCGACGAATCTTCTGAAATGCTTACAGCAAGGGCTTGAAAGGCTTCTGTCGAGAATTTGACAATTGTCTTTATCGGCCTACGTTGCTCTATGTCTCTTTCTTTTGGGAGGTTGAACTCCAAAAGTTAGCTCCTGGTTGTACATGTTTGCATCTTTGAGCGTGCATGGTATATTGCTCTTTAATTTCTTCTCTTCTCTCTTTTGTTCTCATGAGCGAAACGGTTCATGGCTGCGCTGTATCCACTAACCAACGCTCTTCTTCTGTATTTTATTTCCTAATGCCTGTTGGCGCATGGAGACGATGGCCGGACGGTTGGAGGTGAAAGTAATTGGGACGGAGACTGGGCTGTTGACAGCCTGAAAGGATCAGTTTGCAGGGGAACGTGAGGCTGAACCTAGTACGTAGTACTTACTTTGTATGTACAAACAAATGGATCCAGCAAGCAGATTTGTATCACGTATCACGTGTATGGAGTACGGAATTGTTGTCACTCTTGACTAAGCACACATACTTGGTTAGTGTAAAACATCCTATAAGGGCATAAGGCCATCAGGTGAAGAATCATGTGTTGATATCAAGCGTCACTCCGATTCTTTTCCCTTTCCTTTCCTTTCCTTTCCTTTCCTCTTCCCTTCATTCACCCTCCAGTTCTTTCTCTTTCTCTCCCATTTGTTGACATCCATATCAGTCGTTATGGCAGTTGCCGCTGATCAGCGGAAGAAGATCCTCAAGGTCTTGATGACCTCTTTGCTTTTGGATTTGGTACCTGATCCCCAATCCCTACCAACTGGACGTCACTCTTCTAACCGTTTCCCTTTCAGATATCCTTCACCTTCATTTTGCCGCTATTCCCTTCTTTATTAACGTTCTATCGCAACCAAGACCCCTCCCCCACATCCCTTTTGAACCGCGTATTTCACTATCTGAACGCTTACAAGAACGCTTTCGCCAAACCAATCGATTCCCGTTATGACATCGTTCTTCTAGGAGGTGCACTGGGCTCCCTCTTTTCCTTCCTCCAGGCCCTCGCTGCTCCATTCATCGGGCGTCTCTCCGACAAATTTGGCCGCAGGTCGGCACTTCTTTGCTCAATGGCAGGCAACACACTCAGTGTTGCGCTCTGGGTTGCTGCCACAGACTTCCGCACCTTCCTTGCTAGTCGTATTATTGGAGGGCTGAGCGAAGGCAATGTTCAACTGGCTAATGCCAT
Organism: Aspergillus coremiiformis; assembly: GCA_009193565.1. Lineage (NCBI taxonomy): Eukaryota > Fungi > Ascomycota > Eurotiomycetes > Eurotiales > Aspergillaceae > Aspergillus > Aspergillus coremiiformis. The sequence continues at coordinate 2,633 of ML739160.1, read as the reverse complement.
TGCGACTGATATTAGCGATGCAAGTCAAAGAGGCTCGACCATGGCCTTGGTGGGCGCTTGCTTTAGCATAGCATTTACCTGCGGCCCAGCGCTGGGGGCAGCTCTCTCCAACATTACAACCGTAGCTGCGAACCCATTTGCAACAGCTGCGGGAGTCTCGCTACTGTTGATCCTCGTTGAGACACTTTATCTCTACCTTTGTCTCCCGGAAACGCACCCTCGTCTCACCAAGCTCGGCCAAGTTACGTCACAATCCAACACTACCAACACTACGACCCGTGCAACAGGAAACTCAACCCCACGCAAGCATACAAACAACCCAGCCGTGCTCAATTTGCTTCATTTTCTCTTTCTCCTACCTTTCTCAGGCATGGAATTCTCCCTCCCCTTTCTGACTGCGACATTCTACGCCGGCCACAATGCAAGCCCATCCGCGCTCAACGGCCGTCTCTTATCTATGATGGGTCTCATTGCATCTTTGCTTCAGGGTACCGTCGTGCGACGCCTGCCCCCCCTCACGACCGTCCGCGCGGGCGTGGTAGCCTGCACCATCTCGTTTTTCCTTCTTGCTCGAGTCTCTTCCTTACCCGAACTGTACGCCGCCGGTGGGCTCCTAGCCGTCACCAGCGCCACTGTGGTAACCGGATTGAACAGCCTGGGAAGCTTCGAGGCGCAGGAAGCAGAGCGCGGCGCTGTACTGGGCCGGCTGAGAAGCTGGGGTCAAGTGGGTCGCGCAACGGGGCCTTTGCTTTTCTGCTCACTCTTTTGGTGGGTTGGGCGTGAGATCGCCTATACTACTGGCGGATTTTTCATGCTTGCTGTTTGCGTAGGAGTGTTTACATCATTGGAGTCACCTCCTATTGCGCCTGCCACTGAGAAGAAGGATATATGACAGCGAGGGTTAAAATAATGACGGACCTTGTTAATGTATATGTGCATATACACTGGTCGAGTGATTGTTTGAGTTGAGAATGTACGATACATTGAATAGACTTATATAGCTGGATTGGCTAGATTCCACTGCTGGCTCGGTGGCCGGAACTGTCCGCTCTGGAAGGTATTTCACCCCATAAAGAACGAACTTTACTGTGTTGGTATTGACTAAACAAGTCTACAACCCCTCTCAGTTATTGCTGGGTATAATAATACATATGAGGACGGTAGAATACAATGTAAAAAGGGGAGAATGGTCTGTTGACAGAATGATGACAACCATCCCATCACGGAGGCTTCAAGGCCAGACAGAGAGATAATTATCGTCGATGGAGATATATTGTGCTTCAATGGTTAGACACACCGAGGAATACGATGCTCGGTAAGCCTGTAAACCCTTTAAGCCTGTTCGTTGGATGCGCCGCATCGTCGGTATGGACACGGTAACATCCGTTGTCGAATACAATTGCATTATTTCACCGAAAAGTAGCAGGGAAGCCACAGCTACGACCGGCGATGTGAGCAATATCTCTGTCCATCAAATGGCAGTGATAACCCTGAAATCCTTGCATCGCCAAACCAGGCCCTGCGGCAGGCTTTAAGGAACTTCTGGCTTTCCCGATCAACCAATCGGTCAAAGTTACAAACTTAGCCGTGCGTTCCCAGCCGGTCGCATTGTCGGCATGTTCAATGGTAAGCGACAAGATGCGTCCCTCCTCGTCAAAAGAGAAGATAAACAGCCCCGTAAACTGCTGCTCCTTGGATAGTGGAAAGATCGGAGTGTCGCCACCTAGTAGCACACTCAACCCCTTGTTGACTCCGTCCTTCGATGCGCCCTGCTCTTTATCTTTCGTTGGCGTAGGGACGGCTGGCGCCTCGGACTGGTGATCCTCGCCACGGAGTTCTGTCTTCCATCGCACAACTAGTCGTTCATCTCCGCAGTCTCTGCCGTCATCTCGTTCCGGATCTAACACTGTTCCTGCGCGGACAATGCGCTCACTGTGTATTTGTAGTCTGACATTCCCGACCACGGGTAAGCTGCCCCACGCCACCGGTACAGTCCACAGGGCGGCACGGTAGAGGGTCCTTCCTTTCACGGTGGGAAGATGTGGGTGTGTCGACGGAAAGAGGTTGAGAGTGACGGTGGGAGATAGGATTTTCGGGGGCAGCGGATTGATGAGGAGAGTGGGAAGCAGAGGAGAGAGGGTCCGGAGAGCTGCCAGAAATCGAAGTCGGGAGATCAGTATGGACTAAAAGGCGATGAGCATCCACCGCTGGAGATGACTTACTTCTTCGCAGTTTCAATATCCGCTCATCTGGAGGTTTATGGTCGTGGTTAAATTTTCCGTTCAGTTCATCCGACACCGACGATCGAAACCCCGTTTGCGAGAAAAGCGTTGGGGACACCGTTGTCGACCAGGGTTCGTTCAGGATACCATGACGCGAGTGAGTCAAATGGAATACCCATGAGGGAACGAAATATTGAGGAGATCTAGCGGAAGACGAAGAAATGGGGTGTAGGGAGTTCCGGAGGTTGGTAATGTATGAGGGTGCGGATGTAGACACTGGTTTCGGCATTACGGAACACAAGTGCTCAATCTTACGGATTGAAAGCAACTAGAAAGAGAAATCAATCCAGGCTGCACCATGGGACAGCAAAAATCCTTGCTTTTCTTCTCTTTTTTTTTTTTTTTTTTTTT
>ML739159.1:0-60465 GCA_009193565.1 Aspergillus coremiiformis | reverse complement strand
GCCTGTAACAGTATAGTAATTCTCTCTACTCCGTACTCCGTCTCTCTCTCTCTCTCTCTCTCTCTCTCTCTCTCTTTCTTTCTTTCTCTCTTCTCACCCCGAATCCTTATCTTATTCAGGACGGGTCGTCCGTCCTCATCATGGCACCTTCTACGCCATCTGCCAAATTGACTCTCTCCTGTCCTCTCTTCGCCGCCGACTTTGACCCGCGCAATCATGGCTTTCTTCTCGTCGCCGGTGGAGGCGGCGAAGGACGCAGCGGCGTTGGAAATAAAATCGCAAGTACTTCCCCGGTCCTTTCCCTCTCTCTTTTCTAGTCCTGGTTTACTATTTCCCAGAACTCAAGATCTTGGTCCTAACAGTCGAGACACAACAACAGGCACTCTTAAACACATCCAAACCTAATGACATTTCCGAAGTTGTTGATATCCAATTATCGCGCGATGAAGATTCCGTCACCTCATTGGCAACGGCGTATGCAAGCGATGATTCCATTATCGCTTTGGCTGGTATCAATAGCTCCGTAGCTGAGCAAAAGCGTAGCAATAACCAACATCTAAGATCGTTCAAGATTGATTATCCTCTGCGAAAGCGGGGAGCGTCTCCGGAAACAGACAAACAGCTTTCTCAAAAAAATACTGCTTTATCGCGTGCGTCCCTCTTCCGAACCAAAGAGACGAAGCAGGCTGGTCGTCCGGACACATACCAAAGGATATTGCGACTCTCGCCGTGGAAAGACAGCGAGTCCCCACGTGTAGCGGCTATTGCAACCGGATTGGCGCCGTCAGGCGAGATTGTACTTTTCCATGCTACGTCTACACCCAGTGCATCGGATGTCATTGGAAGGATTCGCTTAGGTAGTGATGAGGAGGCCGAGGATGTGGATATCACAGATTTGGACGATGGCAAATTCCAAGTTGCGTATACCAACGGCAGCGATGTTTACACCTGTCAGATCTCGTCGTCAACGAGATCCAATGCATCTCCGGATGTACAATGCGTATATAGCACGCCTTTGTCTGAAACGACCCCCAAAGCCAAACCCAGATTTCGAGCCCTGCGCTTTCTATCGCCGACAGCGTTGCTGCTGCTTCGGAATGCCCCAGACCGCAAAGGCTGCGAGCTCGTACTTCTTGATATACAGCGAATACCATCACCGAAAACAAAGTCCTCTGCTGCCATCATCCACCGCAAGAACCTTCGTAAAACTATCAAGATTGGACTCGGCCTGGATGTGTGCAATCTAGGATCAAATCTCGAGGACCAGGAACAAACGCTCGTCGCCGTTTCAGGAAGCGATCAATCGATTGAAGTCTTGACGCTCGAGTACAACCCTAGCAGAGGGGGCTACGGAAAGCTACGGCCTTACACTACCCTCCTCGACGTTCATCCCTTCTCCATGACCAAGATCTGCTTCTCTTCTTTCATTCCTCCGCAGAACCCAGTCACTCCCGAGACACCACCGCAATACGTCAAGCTTGCCTCTGTCAGCATGGGTAACACCGTTATAGTGCATACGTTCCCTCTGTCCCCTTCACCGCCATCCAGTCGCTCACCGCGGTACGTGGTAGTCATGCCAGGAGAGTCAGATGCATGGACCAACTTCACCAGTGGGATGACTGCCCTGTTGTCTATCTTCATTGTCTGCTTCCTCCTTCAGGCTTTCACTGAAATTAGGGGTGTTATGCCGCCGTACCTGGGGGCCACCGACTGGCTTTCCCCCGATATCCGCGCCGCCATCGCCCGTCCATATCAAGAACTACCACCACATCCTTTGGCGACTCCATCAGTCACAATGTCCGTGCACCCAACACTATCGCCAACACTGCATCACCGCTCCTTACGGGATATCCTCCGGGCCCGTCAAGCAGCAGACGTGATCAATTCAATCCTCGATACTGATCTTGCAGCGAACACCCCATCTCCTTCCGCTGCCCCTCTACCGCTCACCTCCATTGTTGTCCGTTACAACCGTGATACGGGCGACATCCTCATAGAAACCACGGATGGGGCATCTCAACACAGATCCGACGAGATCCTTCGCCACTGGGAAGACCTCACCGAGCATGACCAGTCCATATGGAAACAACGACTGATCGACACAGGTCATTGGGGTCGAGACGAAGGCGACACGATTCTTCGAGGTGTTCTCTTCGAAGACGATTCGGACTCACAGTAAGTACTAACCGGGTTCGAGGTGTTATTGGCTCTGGAGAGTAAGAAGTATGGAGTCGAAATAACAAGCAAGGGAGGGAATGGAAAAAAGGGAAGAAAAGAAAGCAAGAGAAAAAGAAAAGCCGACCGAGCTTACAGCTAATGAGTTTGATGTGACATTTTGTCTACGATTGTACGGTTTATCTGGCCTGCCTACTTGTGTTCACATGTAGAAAAAGGAAGAAGCAGGAATCCATGCACTCCTACTATTTCCCTGGGCGACTTCTAAAGAAAGAACTTGACGGCCTCAGCCTCAGCCTTTTTATGTATACGAATATCAATGAATCCTGAAACACACCACGCTCATGATATGTCTGCTCCGATTGAACATATCCCGATATTGGGAGCAGTGACTTGTTTGGAGGGCATTTATCAAGTTGTTGTCGAACTCCCATTCTACATGCTGCGCATTACAGGACTTTGTAGATATAACTTGGATTTATACATAGTCATAATCATAATCTGGATACCGAATCGTCGTTCCAATGAAATCAAGTAGTTTCTAGTTGATCAATATTTGAATTGGTGCGGTGTTTTTTTTTTTTTTTTTTTTTTTTTTTTTTTTTCAATAAATTTTTTTTTTCTTTCTACTCCGTACATACACTACATGACTTTTCCCTGAATTCTAACATCATTCTTTTCTCACAATTCCTATGCCATTCTCTATGGCAACTATAGTGAAAACCCCACGCCGATTTCTCTTTATCGCATCAATTGGGAACCCCCGTCCTTACCGCCACACCCGTCACAGCGCCGGACACATCCTTCTCGATGCCTTGATACCACTGTTGCCCACCAGGTTTCCCCTGGTATCCGCTCAACACCAGCCATCCTCCGGTCCAATTTTCTATCGAACGTGGCAAAGCACATCGTATATGAACGAGTCAGGACCGAAGCTAGTCCGACAGCTCAAGAACTGGCTATCAACGACACAAACCGAGATATTGGGAAATGTAGTCAAGCAGGGCCATGTGACACTCTCCAGGGCAATCGAGATCACAGACCCCGAGAACGCCGAATGGCAACGTCGAGGAATTGACCCCACGTCGCTGAAATCTCTACATCCCACTTTGGTGATCCTCCACGATGAACTGGAGGCCCCCCGGGGAAAAGTTCGAGTGAAACGGGGCGGGCCTGAGACGGCCAGTCTTCGCGGCCATCGAGGTTTGATTAGTATCATGGAAAGTCTGCGGGGGAAGGGTTTGCATCCTCCACGTACGGGCGGATCTCGCTCGTCTGGAGACCTTTCCGTATTGCGAATCGGGGTCGGCATTGGTCGTCCGTCTACTCGAGGTCGAGACGATGTTGCCGAGTATGTTCTTGCGGAAATGAATGCTACGGAATTGGCTGCTGTACGTGCGGCTGCCGGGCCCGTGTTGGACGTTCTGGCCGATGAAATCTACCGTGCTGGGAATGCGCTGTGAGATTCGGTGAATAAATGTGGTCGGCTACGCAGTCAGATCCAGAGAACCATTGGACTAGATACCCCCTACATACAACGATGTCTGAAAGAATTGTGCTACGGACTAGGTTTTTTGCGTTCATCGGGAATTTCTCAGCTAAATCTGGCAATCATTAAGTGGGTTCCAACGAATCGGCTCCGCAGAGCAAGAACAGATAATAAACAGGCCAAAAATGATACAAAAGATCAAAAGATCAAACCGTTCCCGCTATACTCAGATCACGGATCTCCTGCAACACCTCCTCTACCCTATTATCCAAATCACCGCGAGCATACTGGTCTCTTGTCTCCGCGTCAAGATATTGTTGCACCTGTGCCATGCGGGAATATGCCTCGGCGCAGAAACGCAGCTGAATCTTCACCAAAGCCTCGAAGCTGGGATCCAGATATGGCACACGCAAATCGATAAGTTGTGGGAGTTCCGTGAAAAGTTGCTCATTCAATTGCTCGTATGCCTGTTTGGCAATTTCCGTCTCACGCTCCGTTCTCGGAAGTTTGGTGGCGTCCTTGTCTGGCTTCTCGACCAGCTTCTTCACCTTGGCTCGCATAGAGTCGTAATCTAGTAACTTGTGATTGCGCTTCTTGATGCACTCATTAATATCAGGGAAGTAGGCGCAGAAGCGCGAAATCGGTTCGAGGACGGTGGTTCTGATGGACCGGTTAACAAATGCCCAAAAGGGGGTGGGGGCCTGGGCCCCAATTGCAAGAAGGTCATGTACCGATATGGCCCATCCAAAGCTTTAATCGTCTCGGCATCAAGATCTTCCACGGCCTGTTTGTAGCTCCTGCTCACACCGTCGTGCGTTCCCGCGTCACCGTAGAAAGCATCGATCGTCTCTGCTATACGCATTTGCGAGGCGGTCATCGCTGTCCCAAACAAAACCAGAGTCAGCATATCCCTCGATTCATCGATGACCGAACGAGGACGCAGCTCACCTCGTAGTGAATCCAGATAGCCTTTGGCTTCTTTCTGTAAACGGTTGGCAGCAGCCTCCATAGTTCGATATCGCCTACGGATCCCATCAGTGACTGGTTTAGCTTCGGCGCCGATCCCTCGATGCCATTACCGTTCTTCGATTTCATAGTCCCGGTCGTTTGTCCTCTCCACGTGCCCTGTACAAATACAACTCCGTCAACACCTGATCATTCGCCTCACAGCCACAGAGAACGGATTCGTCTCGCGATGCGATGCCAGCCGCCGGGGGGGACCTCAGCACTTACCCGTCTTCATCATTACTTGGGTGGTAGCGCGGTTGACATTTTTCTTGAACCCTACACATCACAACCTAAGCATCAGCATGTACCAGTGACATTATGGAACGGCGAGGGGGGACAAAGTTGCGTACCTGCCCAAGACATGGTGGCGGCTCGTTAGACAGGCAGAGAGTCGTTTGCGATTTGAGTACTCCGTACTCCGTACTATGGCAGGTAACGAGGTAAGTGATTGCTGCGAGGATTCGATAGGGGTATATGCAGCTAATGCACCGGAATGAGAAAATGCCTTGGTTGTTTGTCCGGTTACCACTGTTTATTAGCAGTCCGATCTCTAGATTTCTCGAGATGCCTAATGCGGGACGGCGGAGGTTCTCGAGTGGCTGTGTGGCTACGGGGGGCTACGGTATGTGGCTGTGTAGGTCATTACGAGTTCGATGAGAATAGCTAAAGGTTACTCCGTACTCCGTACGGAGTACTTTAGGTCGTATGGTATAACGATCCGGTACCGGTATGGATGTACGGTACATGTATCGCGGTCTGCGTTTACAACCCTCATGTATGAAACGTTGCGGCCTTTTTTGACCCAAAAAAACAAAAACAAAATGTGATGTCAATCGATCTTTACGATGACAACTTTTTTTAGTTTCGTTCGTGGCAGCAGCGTCCAAAGTTCGATTCCGGTTACTGCCACACGTATGTACATTTAAGGTAATCTGCCAAGAATTTCCAACGCTCCAAACGCAAGGGAAAAGCAAAGGATCAGATGTCAAGAATGAGTCCGGTCCATCTCGGATTCTTTCTTATTGTCTGTAGAAGGGGAGATGTGATGGAGTAATCTTGACTCTTGGGAATATACTATTCACAAGGTATTCCTCCATGGTGGACTGGAAGGGGATTGCGGAAATAGAAACCATGAGATCATGAGATAGATCTCGGTGCTTTTGACAAATAAATCAGACGCCGATATGCCACTTCGTCCTGCAGCGTAAGTAGGGTAAGATGATGCAACACATCAATATTTCCACAGGCTAGTAATGAAGGCGGACCCCCAAAGGAGAGAAAGGCAAACAAAAAAAAAAAAAAAAAAGGAGGCAGGGGTTTTGTGACTAGCAGGAAGAACGGCAGATCATAAGATTAGAGTAGGAATTGCATGGAAATAAAAAAGTGACATATAGAGCAAGGGTATCCAAATGATGAGAGCCTGAACCTAGAATATATAGTAATGAACGATACAGTGCTGTAAACATGCAGTGCGCTTTAAATCACACAAGTATAGAACATCACCTGACGAACAATTTGCCTGATAAAATCCAGCAATCCAAATCCAGCCTGAAAACTCTCCATCCTCTTGTGAAGTGATAGCAAGCCAAGAGTCCACAGCAAGAATGAAAAAACAAAAGAAAAGAAAAAAGAAAAAGGAAAAGATGTAAAACTGTGGGTGTAACTGTGCATACTGCATGAATGGATGTAGAGCAATAGAGAATATAAAGTTAGTAAAGGCAAAACAGAAGATGAGAAAGAAAAAGGAGCTCAAGGTCATGACTCTTCGTTGCATTAGCGTGAAAACATGAAAACAAACTAAGCCGATAAGCTAGTATGCAAGCAAAACATGCGCCGATATAGAAAGCAGAAGTACCTCCTTCTATAGAACAGGTGAAGAAGGTCTAAATTCCCAATAAAACGGGGAAAACAAATAAGCCACCCGGTTTTATCACAAAACTAGGCATACAGAGGCAGATTGCCTTCGGGGGATACACAGCCCGGACTCATGTTAAGGATCTGCCCCGGCCATGGCACCCCCTACGGATACATTATCTGCAAAAAAAAAAAGGAAAAAAAAAAAGAAAGCCTCAAAGGGCAAGATACACTGACAAGATCAAAATCCCTCCTCGCCAGCCTTGCACAATTTGATCTCGCGAACCCATTCGGATTTGAGAACCTGCGAGGCATTGATACGACGAGAAGGGTTGGGATCAAGGATGGAGTAGATCACATTCCGACAACGAGCCTACAAGCCATTTGTAAGTTTAGACGTACCACATTTGACACAGTTATCTGCACTTACCCGATGTAGGGTCTCAATAGGAGCGTAGCCATCTTCGTGCTTGCGACCCTCCAAGTATCGCTGGTAGAATTCATCTTCATCTTTCCGGGCTACCCTCCATAGATGACGTCCTGTTCTCATCGCCATGTAGATGACACCAGTAGCCCACAGATCGACTGCACGCGGATCAAATTCCTTTTCAATATATTCTTCCGGAGCTATGTAAGGGGCGGAGCCGCAAAGTCCTGCCGTCATGTGTGCTTCCTTTTCCCAGGCCATGCGGAAACACTCCCCGTTTCCAAAATCAGTTATTTTGAGTGCACCGTGAGTGGTCAACAGTAAATTTTCCGGTTTGAGATCACGGTGAGCTACACCCATTTCGTGCATGTACTCTACACCACGCATGAGCTGTTTGAAAAAGCAATCGGCTTCGGCAACCTCTAGCTTTCCCGCAGCCAGCACGAGGGTGTAGAGATCGCCACCGGCACAATATTCCATTACTTCGCAATAGTCACCCTTAGCATCCTGCAATAGATCAAGGGTGTGGATGACATTCGGGTGCCGGAGGGACGAGGATATACAGAACTCGGACGTGAGACGTTTCTGGTACTTCTTGCTGGTCTCTTGGGGGCGACGACGGAATTCTTTGACAGCATAAAGTTGTTCAACCCTGGAATCCTTGGGATCAACTTTGTGGGAGATCCGCACAATGCCGAATGCACCCCGCCCGACGATCTCCTGGCATTTACCATATTTATCGACCAGGGAAGCCGTGGCGTTGGGGCCACCCTTTTTATCTGCAGCCAACTTATCGCGCTCATTCTTGAACTGGTCAATCCATGTTGACATAAGTGACAGTTGCTGATCATCCACATGGTCATCTTTCTTCCTACTGCCGCCCAGCATGTCTCGGAGGAGGTCTGTTAGTTTCTCCTGCCGCCGTGTACTCTTAAGGTGATGGCAGTGGGCGTGGTCCAGCAGGACTTCGAAACGTTTGTGTGCTGCACATGAGTCTTTTTGATCTTTTCCACTGCTGAGTTTTGGTTTTTTGTCGTTATCCTCTTTGGTAGAAGTCTGTCGGGAAGGAGCTCGGGAAGAAGGCCTCGAAGTAGGCTTAGACTGCCTTCCACTACCATTGCTGGGTGACTTCGCGCTGTCTGTGCTGCTATCTGAAAACTCACGATGGGCATCTGGTTCCTTCGAAGCCGTCTTCCCCGTGTTAGAAAACATACGAGAGATGCGATTTGCCATAGTCGGTTTGGCAGTTTTTGTAGACGGAGGGGGCGTGGGAAGTACATCCCCGGTCGCTGCGGACAGATTCATGCCCGCAAGAGCGCGTGTTACCGAGGACTCTCCATCTCGAGGATCGTAAGAAATCTGTGACGCTGCGGCGGAGGAGACTGCGGAAGGTACAGGTGAAGAAGATTGTGGAGTCATGTGCGGTAACTAATTGAAATATCACGGAGGACGGAAGGGACAAGATTTGCCTCCGTGACAATGTAGAAGAATGTATGCCTACAGCACGAAGCTGAAGAGGCCCAAAATAATTGCTATTGAAAGAGGTGTAAAGGTTGAAAGAATTGGGAGGAAGTGGATGGGGAGCAAGAGAGAAAGGGAAGAAAAAAAAAAGTTGTGGTGGCCCCGGTGACACCAGTAGTGGCCTGAGGCGATATTCTCCCTAAGAGGTGACGAAAGTGACTTTCAAGTTGAAAGTGGGAAGAGGACGACAAAATAAAATAAAATAAAATAAAGGAAGGGGGGAAAAAGAAGAAGAATAATAAAGGGATAATAGCGGTTATATTAAAAAAAAAAATAAAAAAATAGATATATATATTAGAAATCAAAAATCAAAATAAAAAACCTAAGCACTGCGCAGCCTGCAAAGCACGGAATGTCCAGATGGGATTTGGTACCACACTGTGACAAAACTATTATATAGTTCAAAAAAATTAGTTGGTAAGAGAGACAGCCCCAGTAATTAAAATAGTAGGGTCACAGAAAAGTATCCTAATTACCCACGGAGAATCGTTCGTATGGAGGTAAATGTAGTTGCCTGCTGCTGGGGGAAGGTCCAGGTTGAAAAAAATAGTATTCCGTGGCTAGTAGACAGTACCATGGTAATATACAGAGTACAGTAATAGTAGATACGGAGCAGAGAGTCATGGGTGGATGTCCCTTTTTAGCTTCCAGTGGTAAAGCTGTTCTCCCAAAAGATGCCTTCTAATTATGATTTCATAGTATGGCGGGAATCACAGCCTACGCGTTATGGTGAGGTTACAGAAGGGTTTAGAAGAGGCTTTTTTTTATTTATATTTATATTTTATATTTTTTTTTTGTTTGTTACTACTGGTTGTGGAAGTAAGAAAAATATCTCTTTCTTGTCGTGAATGACTTTTGTTGGAAATCCAAAATTATTGGTACTGCACTGTAATGGTACAGTGCCATACAGTTTCAGCCACAGTCAAAGACATCCCATGGATGATACCAAGAATCAGAGCACTGACCAAAAACCAGTACATACATTGTATGGTAGATACATACACAGCAGACAGATATTACCAACTGAATGTTGCCTCCCTTTGTTAACTTTTTGAAACTTATTCAATACATTGATTAATTCTTTAAATTCTTTAGTGAAAATGTATTCAAGGTGGTCTTTAAGAATCTAGACAAATAAACAAAAGTAAAGAGTGGGCAAGACAAATCGCGCAGTTCTATTACTTGGTATGCATGTACAGTACCTAATACAGCGAGTATTTGCAAGTACTACTGAGTGCGTTGGACAAAGTGTCAGAAAACCAAAGTGGCGCCCTTTCTCATCGACTGTACACTGTACACCGTATACTGTACATACACTGTACTCCGTACAGTAGTAGTAAAGGCTCCGCAACGTTTTGCCTGAGGCGAGAAGTCTCATGTATTATTCTCGGAGGATCCGTGGAGGGACACTGGAGTCTGCTTCTTACATTTTACATCTGCTTGGTTGTCAGTAATTACAGGGGAATTTAATTATTGTTTAGTGTCTCCATTCTTTCTTTCTTTTACAAACCCCTTGCCCCTCTTAGACAAAACCCCAAGTCGGATGACATTCATCTGTTAATCACTTCACTCTTGTTTCTGCTTTGTCTACTTCATCTGAAAGCTGACAATTATCAAAGCACATGATATTAGTCAATCTCGGGAGTTTTATTAAGTCGGACTGAGGCTGTGCAGTCTCTGTAGTCGTATCGATCATATGGATATACTGTGATCCGACCTTTTACCTAGTATTTCCCCCCCCCCGCACGTCACCCACAAGGGTAAGCCAATGGCTTGGGTGGCTGAACGGGTTTAGATCCATAGAACTTGGAACTACCATAGTATGCCTGATAACTCTCTACTACCTGGTTTACCTTAGCTAGTTACCTTTGTGGCGGTCCACCACACATTGAGGGGTAATTAAAAAGAGGACCTGGAGGGCATACAACGTCCTAATATAGTGTGTCGGGGATCGACTTTTTCGACTGTTTCGGGGGTTCACTCACCAGTTACATGAATACGGCCAGTTCAATTGTGCTTTGTGATGCTTTCTTTTCTCTTCTTTTTACTGTTTGTTCTCTGGGGCGGAATCAGTTAGATTGGCCAGGCCAAGTACTCCGTATAGTATCCTGTAGACATAAATGTCGTACACACCGACTCCTACGTTACTTCAGCAGCTTTCTCGGCGTCGACGGGCTGAAGCTTACATTATCAGGCTTCTCTTGGCAACGCTACCCAGAAGAGAAGATTCACGTTGGTGGAGTTTGATTCCTGATAGTTATGGCAGGAATATGATCACGATTTCAGGTTGCTGGCGGCGATTACCTCGCTTGAGGAAGCTAAGAGGTATATGTTGAGTTATTGATGGCTCCATCTTGACTTGATACTTTGGTCTGTGATCAGATCATGAGTTTCTCTACCGAATAACAACCTGAAGGCAACTGTGGATTATGCACATGGCTCTTTTTGGTTTTCTGCTTAGAGAACGAATCCGCATGGGGTCAGCAGATGTCAAGCTGCCTTGACAGCTGGGTGCTGAGGTTATCATCGTCTTTTTTTTTTAAGAAAAAAAAAAAAAAAAGAAAGACAGACAGACAGAAAGAAAGAGAGAAAAAGAAAAGAAAAACTCTGCCAATGCAGATCAAGAGACATCAACCTATTCCGTACCATCACGATGCATGCTAAAGCACCTTGATCCACGTGATGATCAACACTATTCTTTAGGTCGAAAGTATGTACACAGTATTCCGTACTCCGTACCTCGTACTTCGACCACAAATCCCTTGGAGTCCATGCAAGTGTATATCGGTAAGATATCTATTTTCCTTTACCAGTAGCATACCCACAAGACCCCGTATATCCGTAGATTCCGCACCAATATTGATTAGACAACGTGGGCTTACAGATCTAGGACTCCGGACTTCAGCCGTAGTACTACGTAGTTGCATCCCGGAACGTCTTGGAGGCCACAGAAATGGAGCCATTCTGTACATACGGTAGTTAACTCCAGTTGTAGCCTCCGACGCGATCTTTGTCGGTGGGAGAAAGTATGGTAGACTACCTTAGTATTGTATATACTCCGTACCTGGTATGGATGTATGTACATATGTATGTACACCTAGTACTCCGTACATACCTAGGTAGTAATCCACCAAGTTGCACGAGGGATTTTTGAAGCCAATCACAGGCATGAAAAAAAGAAGGAAAAAAAAAAAAACGGAAGTAAGAAGACGGTCCCGTCTAAAATTACTTACCACGCTGCATCATGGATTTGAAGGAGTGGGTCATTCCCGATGGAATCTGTACTCCGTACCATGTTCTTCCTTAGCATTGCAGTAGATACAGAGTACCGTTATTAAGGTAGTGGACTACCTTATGTGCTTTCTCTTACATCTCAAAGTTAATTGTAGTTGTGACTGCAGGAAGGCCCTTTTGTTTTTTTTTTCTCAACTCTCTGATATGCCAAGTTACTTATGAGTTGGTCTTATCCCTGATATCTTACCTAGGTACAGAATCTAAGATGTGTGAAGGGTACAACTGCAGCCACTCCGGGCCCCATGGCCATCTTACCGCATATGCACACCGTATTTGATTGAACTTGACTGGGTAGTTTATGGCCCATGGGTTTAAAAAAAAAAAGGAAAAAAAGGGAAAAAAAGGAAAGAAAAGAAAAGAAAAGAAAAAGAAAGAAAAAGAAACAGAAATAGAAGGAATAGAAGAAGAAGAAGAAGAAGCCCGCGTTAATCTCGGAAAACAAAGCATCCGTTTCCGAAGGTGGGCATCTGCTATGGACCTAGAAACTGGAGTATGTGCATGGATCACTGCATATATCTACTACTAGTACTCCGTACTCTGTTAGGTAGTTGGATGCAACAAGGACTAGGTTCACTGATAGGCTAGACAACTAAGCATTGGGTTTGGGTCGAGGTAAAATAATAACTGAAAGGCAAGGCTTTCTTAGTTCTAAGTTCTACGAAGTACGGTAAGTTCTAATACTATTCCGTACCTCCTTATCATTCTTCACATGCTTCCATGGACCATACCCTTGGAAGGAACACAACAAGGTACCTACGGAGTACGCACTGTACTAATACATAAAAGTGGGGAATACAACTGAGCAGGTATTGTATACAGTACTCCGTACCTATCAGGTATGTATGATATGGATGGATGGAATACCTTAGTAAGATCCAATCTGCTCCAACCTGGGTCCTGGAAGTTCTTATATTACAGCCCTGAGTGGAGTAACAGGCCACTGTACAGTACAATGGATCCAATGTCTTCCCCATCAATGGAACAACTTTACAGTGTGTCCATCCAGAGTGATGATAATTATCCTACTAACAAGAGGTGATTGGTTCGGTTGAGAGGATACAATCTCACTATATCTAAGCCTACTCCAAGTGTGATAATACGGTGAACAAAGCGGAGCCTAAAGGCTTGGAACTTGTAAGTCTCAGGTCTACTCTATGTAGTTTATGGAGCCCCAGCAGGCAATAAATTGCCGCAAGTCAAAGTTCAAGCATCGTGCGAGCCCGGCATCCATCTGGCCTTCCTAAACAAGATTAAGCTGTTTCTGAAATCTAACCATTTGTCCTCTGTAGATAGTTGTTGTATTGTAGGTATGTATGTACATACATACATACATACATACAGAGTATCCATACATACGGTACACTTTCCTGTGGGCCGCACGAGCCATTTCTTTTGTTGGTTCAAATGCATGAGGTTCATCAGGTGATGTTTATCATAGGTCATATGAAATGAGTTGTATACATATTGTGCCCTATCACTGCTGATATATCCTCCCTTATTTAGTATTTTGTCTTTTTCACATTGTACTCACTTGTAGGCTCTGCTCCTACCTATATTAGAATCCAACCCGGTAGTATGACTAGACCATGAAACTCAACCTTCTGTCATCTCCAACCCAATTCGATTTATCATCTATAAATTATAATCTAGCCAGTCCATAAGCGGGGTGAACATCTTCTGAATTACCTAATAGCCATTAGTAGTACGGAGTGTAGTTAATATTAATACAGTTCATATTATAGTTAACTGGGGTTTCTTCTTAGTACTCCGTTAGTAGTTAGGTAGTAAACCTGAAAGGTCTTACTCAATGATCGATCTGATTCTCTTCTACTACCTAATGAGATGGATAACCTCCATCTGAATTGTTCCTGTGTCATGTTTGTATTGTAAGTACATATCCATACGGTTTTGTATGAAGTACTCCGTAGGTCAAATCGGGTTCCAGATATTCTATTCGCGTTAAGGTTATTGCAATGATGGGTCCAACCCGACCCTCCCGAGGTCCCTTTTACTTTATAATGCCATGATCAAGCTCGTAAGCTACCCTAAGATCTACTAATCAATCGCAATGAGCGTACCTGTTGAGATCATGAACCAAACAAAGCATAACCACGAGACCATGGAATTGCATCATGCCGATAGTATCGAGAACCCAATTCGCTCCATACATAACGGTCTGGTGTCCAAAGTGTATATGAAGGAGGGCCAAGATGGTGAAAGGACTATCGTATTAATCATGTCGAGCCGCTACGAGACTCAGGGCGATTGTTCACCTGTCTCCGGAACTTTCAGAGACATCTCATACGCCCTGAGACTCGTTCAGAGTTGAGAAGCCAAATATCCCTGTGGATAAAGACGAAGATATAGAGTGACTCGTGC
Organism: Aspergillus coremiiformis; assembly: GCA_009193565.1. Classification (NCBI taxonomy): domain Eukaryota; kingdom Fungi; phylum Ascomycota; class Eurotiomycetes; order Eurotiales; family Aspergillaceae; genus Aspergillus; species Aspergillus coremiiformis. Next base: position 46,318 of record ML739159.1, on the reverse strand, counting down.
AGTCTCCATTCTCCAACAATGATCAGCAACTAGGTACGACGTAAATCGTCCAGTGTCTCAAAATATAACGCTAAGAGCCCCGCGGCGCAGGATGAACATGAGACTATCGACAGGTCTAATATCCTAGGTGGCGATCGTCTACGTCACGCAAACCCCCAGGCTCCGAACAAATAGAGTGAGAGAGTTGATGAAGATGATCCACCCGATGGTGTTCGTTAGGGACTGTCGGGAAGATCTGCCTCGGGTGGGGTTTTCTAAAGCTTCATATACTTTGGAGTTTATAAACCTTTTGTACATTATTCGACGCGCTCAGGCCAAACCGTAAGGGAATATATGACAATGTATTTATAATCCGAGATTCCATTTGCCCAATCGCCCCTTCGACTTGGGCCAATTGAGACCAACCTCCACAAGGTAGAGCCAAACTATGGATCCAGCAAGTCAGTAGACCAGAGGCGCGACGGCAACATTGCCGAAGTAGTTCGTAGGGCAGGTCTCTACTCCCTTGGGTTACTTCTGGGAGTATTCTGGCCCAAAGAGGATTGTTCCGGTCGACAGAAGTCCCAAGGTAAGTTACGCATGCCGCTGATGCGTCCTTCGTGGTATTGTCTCCCGGGCGGGGGGCGGGGAGCGAGACCAGTTGGATGATTTTGGGGTGAATCGAGCTCCTCGTAGACTCCTTGCAAATCAATCCCTTATGTATGTTTGCACATTTGTCTTCTTCAAGTCTACTACCAAGTCAGATGGAGACAGAGTAGTGGAGATGCCGGAGTCAAGAGTTATCAAGACAGGACGCGCGTCTGCTGCTGTGTCAGAACATAATTTGAGCTGAACAATGGGAGCCATACCACAAATTGTTCCAAAGATTCTTCAAAAAGCTCGTTGTTCACACCCACACCGCCTGGATGTTCAACGGGAGACAACGGGTTCTTCACCACTATGAGACATTTTCCACATTAGCGTCCCTAGAGAATCGGACCAATTCGTAAGCTTGCATACCGTATTCAACGTAGAGATTGATGTAGATCTGCTGCAATGCAACACGCATGCTTGGGCTCTTGAGATCGGTAAGCATTACAAACTTGATGTTGGTCGGGGTCTCGTAATAATGGAGCTTGTATTGACTGGTACGATATGTAACGAAGCTGAATGCGATCGTTAGCATCAGGGTCTCCTGGTCTGAGTTGGCAATAGCTCAGATGATTGTCCCTTACCTATCATCCTCACCTCCCAACTTGCGGACCATGTTTCGTAGGGAGAAGACAGTGCCGAAGATCAGCTTAGCATCATCATCGGTGGTGCGCGCAGAATGACCCAGCACAGGAGGTAGCGTATTGGTCGTGGTAGACGTTTCTGAAGTCGGACGCGAGGACTTCCCAATCATTGATGATGGACGGGGGACCCAACGTCGGTTGTATATACATTCCGCTAGGGAAAGAAAATTGGCTGGTCAGTAAGCCCCCTTTTTGATAATGATCGGGTAGGAGAGAAGGGCATACCATGGCGGTCAAAAATGTAGAAGGAATAGACAACCATAGCGGTGAAAAGACAACAAACGTTTCACCACCGAAGTATGCAAGACGGGTCAAATGGCGGAGACCCAAGTACTAGAAAGCGGGATGGGTTGTTTGTTATTCAACGAAGGAATTCCCCCAAGAGAGAGACCGTTGAATTAGGCTCGTTACTGAGGTATGCTCGTGGGCGGTGAGCAAATCCGTTATCGATAACTTCAAGTTATATTCCGTACTCCGTAACCATCGGAAATTTAATGGTTCCTAGTAATTTGTGCCTGAGGAACCCCATTGGGGAAAAGGATACGGAATAGTCTGTATACTAATACAGAGTACAGAGTACGGAGTACGGAGTACTACCGATTTTATGTATCTCTATTAGTATACTCCGTATTTATACCGATACTAACAGTATTAGTAAGTATTCCTTCACTTTCTTCTTCTTGTGTTAGTTTTCTCTTCTCCTTTATAGTCTCCTCTGCAAGTTTTGCATTTAATTTCTTACTGGTACTGTAGTCTGTATCCTTGTAAGGTCCATTAGCCTCCTTGTGGCTTATCATCTGTCGCCTCATCTCGTGCAGCCCACCTTTCCCCCCACATCGGCGTAGGCATTCGCATCAACTGTTATCTTAATCTGAGCGTTAGACAAACTCCCCCCCCCCCTCTCCTCCCCCAACATAGACCTCAATTCTTTCTTTGGCATTCTGGGGATATTCCCTGTTGTCATTTCGTTGATCATCGTATTCAATGGCCTCCTCGCAGGATGCTAATCAAATTTCCGGTGGTCAACCGGGTCTGCATCATCCGCGACTTTTTCGTTATGCGTAAGCTTTGAAGCATTTTGATCTTTTCCCCTTTCCTCTTCTTACAGTTAGCTTCTATCTATCTCTTCCCCTCCTCCCTCTCAAAGGCGTTCTCGTCAGTAATTGAATGGGTTGCTAAAAAAAAACAAAAACCACGGTTTCCAGCTCGACACCTTCATATGAGAGTCCACGGAGGCATCATTACCGAAACCCGATCGCTAGACGTCCGGTCAAGGTAGTTCTTCGATTGCCGTCCTTTTCTTGACTGTAAGAGGCTAACCAGACGGGTGGCAGGAAACGCTCGATGCTCGGTCTGAATACACCACTAGCCAGGATGACGGCACCGCCGAACACAGAATCAACCAATATGTGATCAAACAAGAGATTGGCAGAGGTTCTTTCGGTGCCGTGCATCTTGCTACCGATCAGTTTGGCAACGAATACGTAAGAGATTCCTCAATTTTTGCAACATAAGGAGTTCTACCATGACACGAGGACGGAAAGCGTCCAGTTAGCAAAGCTAACAACTGTGTCCTGGACTAGGCTGTCAAGGAATTCTCCAAGGCGCGACTAAGAAAGCGTGCCCAGTCCCATCTGTTACGGAGGTCTCGCGGTCCCAAGCGCCCGTCTGATGGCTTCAATTCCCCGCTTCACCGGCGTTCACTGGAAGATGCAGATCAAAAGGGAAATGCTCTTTACCTCATCAAAGAAGAGATAGCTATCATGAAGAAACTACATCATCACAATCTGGTGTCTTTGATTGAGGTCTTAGATGATCCGACAGAGGATTCTCTATACATGGTTATGGAGATGTGTAAGAAGGGGGTGGTTATGAAAGTCGGGCTTGAAGAGAGAGCCGATCCCTACAATGATGAGCTCTGTCGTTGTTGGTTTCGCGATCTGGTTCTAGGAATTGAATATCTACACGCCCAGGGCATTGTACATCGCGATATCAAACCGGATAACTGCCTAATAACGAGCGATGACGTTCTCAAGGTGGTGGACTTTGGAGTATCTGAGATGTTTGAGAAAGACTCTGATATGTTCACGGCGAAATCGGCTGGTTCACCTGCTTTCCTCCCACCGGAGCTGTGTGTTGTCAAACATGGGGATGTCTCGGGAAAAGCTACCGACATATGGTCTATGGGTGTTACATTGTACTGTCTGCGGTACGGAAGATTGCCCTTCGAGAAGCAGAGCATCTTTGAGCTTTATGAGGCTATCAAAACTGACCCAGTCGTATGTGAGGGCGAAACTGATGAAAACTTCACGGACTTGATGTCACGAATTCTAGAGAAAGATCCGGCCAGAAGAATTCAAATGAGTGAGTTACGAGTAAGTGAGGCAGATAAATACCAGCCCTCCATGACAAAATCTCGCTTATATAGAGTAATTTAGGAACACGCCTGGGTGACAAGGAACGGCATGGACCCTTTATTACCAGAGAGCGAAAATACTGCGGAAATAATTGGACTTCCGACCGAAGAGGAAATGAATACAGCTATTACAAAGACTATCGGCCATGTTCTAGCTGTGGTCAGTATTCTACCAAATTTATCGCATCTTGAGCCAAGCTAACGAGGAGTTACAGATGAAAGCCGTGAAGAATTTCAAGAGATTAATTAGCCCTACCAAGGCAGACCCATCTATGCAGAGCATTCTTGGGCAAGAGTATGAGACGCATTTTGTCCAACCCCCCCTTGAAATGGAGCCAGAAGAAAGTTTCACAGCTAGTACTGTTTCCAATTCCAACAAAAGCCAAAGCCTGAACACTTACAATAGAAACGTCTGGCAACGTGATGATGTCCTTGAAGGGTTTCACCCGCATCGCGAAGAACCGTGTTTGCAGCAGTCATTACAGGGCACTGACTCCAGTCTCCCTGGAAAGCAAGACCCTGTGTTATACAACAGCAGCATGAATACTGAAAGCATCATGCCTCTGAGAAAAGACCCAGGATCTATACGGAGCAGCAAATTACCCGGGGAATCTGCTGATGACACGCAATTAATAATCGCACCTGGGTCTTCATCCCCACAAGTGCCGCTGTCGCGAACAAGTTCAGTTCTTACCAAGCGCAGTGCTGAGGGAACGCGTGGGCATGCACGGGATCCTTTGGAGGAAGAGTTTCCGTTCTTGTGTATTGGGCCATCTACTTATACCGGCTCACCTTCTACGGATGCTGGTGATTCCAACATGGACTACATCTTTGATGAACCGGATAGCATGCTATCTGCCGAACCTTCTGAAACCGATGCGCACCCAGTTGTAAGCGAGTCACCAGGTGCGGCAGAGTTTGATATCTACGAGACTGCTTATCGGCAGGAGATTGAGCGTATTCGAACCCGCAGCCTTCCTCGCCAGGGTACTACACCGAAGGTGTATCTTACTCGACGCGTGGAAGGAAAGGATGATGTGATGAAATTAGTAGAAGAGGAAATCCCCAGGACAGTATCAGAAATTGGCAGAAGACTCGCAAAACCACCAGGTCCGAGGTTGACTTCCGCTGTGAGCGCAATACGAGCTCAGTTGGAGCTGCAGCGACAGCAACAAGGGCACAAAGTGGCGGCTACGAACACCTTGAATCAAGAGTAGCCTCCGCTGATTCAGATCTCTGATCCGCTAACAGCGGCTATTGCCGTATTGCATACCTCGATATTCTCAACAAAACCCAGGGCTTCCATTTTGGGGCACTTTACGAAAGATGGGCTCTAACTGTCACGGAAACAGTCCTGGTTTTTGAAGCATAGTGAAACTCCCTATACAGGATTGCGGGTCTTCAAACCCTCTTTGGAGCACCATAATAGAGATAGGCTGAATCTCGATGTTAAGCCTCCTGATGGTCACATATTAACAGCCGTGTAATGACACACAACTTCCGAATGTATGTCTATATTATCTTCCTTCGAAAAGACGACCTTGAGCTCAATATTCCGATCAGGACCTTTGATGAGGAGTCACTCAGCGCTCCGACCGTGCATCTGCATTTGATGAGGCCGTAAAACGTGCATATAATCTAATCCATCTGCTTATTCCCACATTCTTCCTTGTAGATATGTGATATGAATTTCTTGTTGCTTTATAAAAAGCTAAGTGGCGTATATACACTAGGTCTATATCATCGTTAATAGTAATTGTACACAGCAGGCCTTTAGTGATCAAACTTATTCAGCCTGTCCGGAGGTCAGGAAGCGGAAGAGAAAAAAAAAATCTCATGAAATGAAGAGACCATACAGTAGCGTCTTCAGGATGTTTAGTTGAATGAAAAGTTTCCATGTCTCAGAAATTAAGGTAAATAGATTGCCGTCCCAAAAGAGAGAAGACAAAGGATAATGGAGGAAACAGGAGGGCAAAAATCACCAAGTGAACGGCATTATATTCATGTCAAATCAGTTCATCGCGGAGCATCAGCAGACAGATTGAACGTAACAGGATAAAAGGAAGGAATTATTCCGAGGCTTCATTTGTGACTGACGAGTATAGTGTTGCCCTGTAGTCTAAGCCAGAGGATACAGGCCAAGTCCAAGTTCGTCAAAGCCACTGGCTAAACCCATATGGCTTGGTTTGCCAATTCAAATATAACAAGAAAGAGATGGAGGTATCCAAGGGAGGAGCGATCGACTTCATTAACCCACCCACAGAACCTGAAGCAGAAAAGCATGTGTGAAAGAAAGAAAGCATGTGTTGAAATGAATGTCACTCGTAGCCTTCAATTTGTAATAACTCATCTCAAGTCATAACATGAGATATATGACCAAATCAATGCTATCTATGTCATGATTGGCAGTATAATTCATTCATCATGTCTCAATAGCTTTTCGGATCAGCAAACGTATCCAGTCGGGTAATCCAACGATTCGAAGTCATTCGGTTCGTGCCTCGGTCGAGGCGTGCAGAGACACTTCTGAGCTTGAGATGGGTGGATCGTCTGGACGTCTGCTCGTGGTATGGAGGAAAGATCTTCGGCTGCTATCACCGAAAGATATCCGGTCTGGTGGGGGTGCCTCGAATGGTTGATCCCCTGATTCCATGCGCGTGATTGTCTCCTTGTGGCCTAGATGAAGTGTCTGCGGGGAGGGTAGTGTCTGTCTCATTTCCGTTGGTCGGGGCAGGTCTCTCAGAGTCGGCCCTATATCGCGGTGGGATACATCCCTAATCCTCTCGTCCTCACTCGGCCCGGAAAATATGGGGGGTCTTCCGGGTGGAGGTGCGTAGTGCAGTTCAGGTTGTGGTACATTCAAGTGGCGGCTACCACTGGCTTGAGCAATGGAGGAAGCAGCCCGAGGTTCGAAGCTTGAGGGGCTTGTCGGCGTAGAAGGGGCTTTCATTTTGTTGGCACCAACTCGCCTCGGAGGTGGGTATGTTTCTCCGCGAGCCTCTGCAGCCGCCTTTCGTCTCTCCGATTCCGCTTTGCTTGGTCGACCGCGTTTCCGTGGTGGTTCGCCTCGTGCAGGCATACTCTCTGAACCTGGGGACAATAAGGCCGAAGCGCCACTCTCGCTGCTAAACGATGCGGTACTGGTCGTTGGTCGTGGTTGAATCGCGCGCGGGGCCAACATTGGCTTGTCCGCGGGAAAAAGGTGCCGCTTTCGGGTCTGACTGTTGTCAAACGTAGTAGCTGAAGCAACCGAGGACTCATGGCGCAGAGGATGGAAGGATGCAAGGCCTGGGTTGACAGGCAATGGAACATGTTGTGGGCACATACTGTAGAATGCCAGCTTACAAGAATTGAGGGAACGGCCTAGAATGACAAAATTAGCAACGGTAAGGGCAAAGGAACGTCTCGTTGCGGTATTCTCGGGGGTCTATGTCGGTAGAGCATGGACTTCATAGATTCGGGCTTCAGAGAAGCAGAGGGCAAGTGAATGGGACCAGCAGTCTGTACCTGGAGGAAGGGGTATATCCGCCCAACTTGGGGTAATATTGAAGTCCCGGATCATCTTTACCAGATGACTGGAAGGCACTCCGGCTTTCTTCAATATTTCGGTAAGCAGAGTGTACTAAAATCTCAGAATGTTCTCCGTCAGCCGACTACTTCTATAGCCATTGATACCCCGGGCTTTCTATGTTTCATCGGGGTTGATATTAAGCCAAGGGAAATCCGAGAAAGACCGCAGGGAAATTAAGACAAGGACAAGAATACGCATAGATATCAAAGGTTCTTACCTTCTCCTCCTCGGTCCAAGGTCTTTCTGGTAGATTCGACATATCCGGCGGACCATGGAAGCAAATACGGCCGGCTTCCCTCTCATCAAACCAAAACCACAACAGGCAAAAGGAAACTTGAAGCTATAACGAATGTATAGAGAGGGTAAGACGCGTCACGCGACTACGCTGCAGGACATCGAAAGCAAAACAAACGCCAACTAAGGTAAATGACCACAGAGCCTCCCAAATGGAATGATGCGTCTACTGAATGTCTAAACACGTGGTTGCTCAGGAATCAATCAAAAAAAAGCAAGTTAGTAACGCAATGAGTGACAGAAAAGGAGATAAATACAAGTCCGTACCATGAACAGGGAAGGGGAGGAAGAAGGGTTGTTGCTAATGCACACAACACAGACAGTAGACATTGATGGTCTGACATTCACAGAAGGAATGAACTTCATGAGATATCTTCACTAAAGGTTCTGAATTGCAGTGCAAATAAAGGGGAAACGGCTAGAGAGAGAAAGTCCAAGAAAGTAGAAGTAGTAGTAGGATCCTCGATATGGTACTTCTCTGCTCCAGTCACGTCGTTGCAGGGAAGGTCAGGGAAAGCAAAGAGCAAAAAGCAGAGGAAAAAAAAAAAAAAAAAAAAAAAAACTCATGGAACCAGAGTAGATAAAGGCTCTGATTGAAGGGAGATGAACAAATGTTGTTGTTGACTAGAGATAGAGGCCAAAAAAAAAAAAGAAAGAAATCAGAAAAAAAAAACCCCCCCCGTTTCTCAATGATGCATATTGCCACCAAGCGCGCCGATAATTGATAAAACTGAAGTGAAGAGCGGAAGGAAGGGATAGCAGAGTCAATGCAGTAGCCAAGTAACACTCTATCTCGCCTCAAGAACGGTTATGAGCCAAACGGACTTTTAATTCGGGATTGCACAGGACAGGACTGGTCGATGCGGCAAGTATGCGTCCGCGCCAGTCAGAGAGAAACTGCAGGGACCCTCTTCCTCGGTTTCTTTTAAGAAGCAAAAAAAAAAAAAAAAAGAAGAAGAAGAAGAAGAGAAGGGAAAGAAGAACAAGTGACAGCAAAATCAACCAAACCCGAGGTGGGATAGGCTAAAATTCACCAAGAAGAGAAGCGTGTTTCAAAAATGACGGTTTCAGATGATTCCAAACGTTGATATCTTCCGCTACGGGGAAAGAAGGATCCGAAAGAAAATGACAACTTGAATAACTTACCTCCTAAGGAGGGGCACATTAGTCCTGTACTATCCGAGCGAGGGTCAGAGATGACCGGCTGGAGGGGTGTGAAAGTGGACAGAGACTAAGTATGCACAGAGATGCGAGGTGGATGGACACTCAGACGAAGAGGGAATAAATCAATGCAACAACAAGTAGTCTTGAAGCTACTGTTGTGCTCCCTGAATACGGAATCCACAAAAGTTAAAAAAAAAAAAAAAAGGGGTTTCGGTTTAAGAGAATTAAAATAAAAGTATCAACGGCGTACTCCGTAGCTGCCATATTGTCTTGGAAGCGATCTTCTGGGATCCCACATAAAAAAGGCGAAAGAAGACCCTTCCGCGCGGGAAGTACTGGGGGTGTTCCAAATGGTATATCTGGACAGCTAGCCGACTAATGATAGGTGGATAATGACGCTCCAAGATGTTGGGTCAACAGACTAAAGCCGACAGGTTGCTCAAAAGTCAGAGCTGAAGCTTGAGAAAGCAGGTCCAATCGGGGGTATAGATCCCGGATACAGATAGTATGGTTGATCCATCCTGCAGTCCAGTGGTCTGCACAAGCTGTATGGTTATGGGGGTACGGATATCAAGAGAGAAAAAGAAAAGGGTGCATTGGGCCCTATTGCAGATAGCGGGAATGCACCTCACGATGACTGGCAGAGAATTGATAGCAGCCAAGATGGTTAGTTGATAACCGCAGAGTGGGGTTGAAGGCTCCGCAATTAGACGCAAGCCGCAAAAATCCTGGAGGCTGGATCAATGGCTGGAACTCATTCATTCATCCATGAATCTGAACGCTCCATTCACATCCTGGTAGATCATTCCTTCTAGTTAAAGAAGACAGTGTTAGCTCAATGAGTGAAATTTGGAAGTGAGAAGACATATCACAAGCGTATATAATCATGAACCGACTATCAAAGGGCCTTGAACTTGAAATTGAACAGGTGAATTTAGTAGATACAATGATATAATTTTGAGGATTAAGTTGTTGTTTCTTGGAATGACGGGAGGAGGGGCCGACAGGCAGTAGTACCATGAATCCCACCAGTAAAAGAAAATGTGTTATCTTCATCATCCACAGGAGAGGAAAACTAATTGTTCACCACCGCGCGCTTGTGAACTTGCACTATAAGTATGTATCTGTACAACAACATGAATGTTGTGTTAGTTGTGTTGCACTCATCCCATCTTGCCGCTGGTTGGATGTATTATTAGCAACCTTACTGCTGCGGTCTCGAGTAGTTGATCCATTCTAACAATGGTCGATGCACGAGAACCATCGGGCATGCAGGAGAAGCAGCGCCCCCGCCGACTTGAATCAACCGTCAGATAAGTACGTACTCAGTCTTGGGATTCCACAGCTTGTCCTCAGGCCCAGTCCTTTTTTAAAGGTTCTTTCTTCCATCCCTTGAGACGGATGGTGCCGGTGCAGATGCAAAAGTTTGGGGTTGGGAGAATTGATCGAATGGAAGTCCAAAAAATCATTGCGTTGGTAAAAGAAAACAGAAAGAAAACAGAAAGAAAAAGGTCAAGGATGGATGTGGCGCACGTGTATTGGCTGTATTGAAGTTCCAGAACATGGATGTTAATAGACGCGGGTAAAGTCAAGGGAAGCTAAGTTTAGTATGGCGGATGTACGGAGGTGGGGTTAAAGAGGGCTTTCCATTCCGCTTTGCCAGAAAAGTCACCGAGACTTGGAGTCAAACTCCGTAGTCTCATCAGGTACCCGGCGCTTGTATGGACTACAGTACCAAGAAGGTAACTCGAAAGTTTGATACAGTACGGTGTACATCCACCATACCATTCAGACTATGATTACTCCGTACCGTGTTATTATTTCCCGGCCGTTACTATTCTTTCATACTAGACTCCTGTCTTTTTTTTTTTTTTTCCTTTCACTTTGGTCTCCTTCCCAGCAGCTTCTTCGTATGTTGTTGACACGAGAACTACTGGGTAGGTATGTGTATGTATGTATGTACATACCTATTACGGAGTACTACTATAATACTATAGTCTAGGCTGCTGCAAGCAAGATCTTGTTTACCGCTTTGCAGAGTCACCATTCGCCTCCCCCCCTTTTCTTTCTCTCCAATCTTTTCTACGTACCTGCTTCTTCAAAGGACAATCTAGGGGAGAAAAAAAAAAAAAAAAAAAAAAAAAAAAAAAAAAAAAAAAAAAAAAAAAAAAAAACCTGGCATGTTCGAGGCAACACCGGTTCATGCACGGAAACTCGTCTAAATTGGTCTGGTTTCCATTGTGCATAAATCCATCCTCGTGACAACTAATCATAAGGACCATCGAGGGGACGAAGAGTTCTTCCTTGTTATTTTATTGTGGAATTGTTGGCTTAATTACATGCTGGCCAACAACGCACCTCCAACTCCAATTTGCGATAGTCTCGTCCAATCGCTATGCGACCCGAAACTCGCCCCCCGTTGCGAAGAAGGGTGAGTGAGAACTTGGAAGAAGATGTCAAAAAGTTCAAACCCCACCCGTCCTCATGGCGTGTCATGCTAATTATCATTCAGTATCTGAACAGTGTGTATTCTTGCAGATCCCTCCTTCAGTCTCCGATGTCATGTGCTCTGATATACATTACTATACTTATGGAGGCGTGTACTCCGTACTCCCAACCGAAATAGATCATATCTACAGGGACAAGAGACTAGTGCGGATTATTTGGGGCTCTCATGGCCTATGGATTTGTACCGTCTGACTCTTGTCAGCTGCAAAGTGTACTCGGGAGAAATTCTTCTCTGATTGTTACTCCTATTGCTCGTGCTTGTCCCCCGCCTTTCCTACTCCACAATTAACCGCAGGATTCCGTATGAGAGTGGTAGTGAAACCCTCAAGCCACAGATGGAATTTCTACATGGCAATACACAACTTGCATAGCTTGTCGTCACCTATGACGGCCTGATCAGCTAAACAAGTTGCTGTTCTGCCTTCCTGCTCCATCTTCTACTTTCTTCCTTTTCGTTCCCCTGAATAGAAGTCGTCACTAGATTTCCACTCACCCTTTGAAGCTGACATTTGCTGGCTTAGAAAACTTCCGAGGCAAATAATACTCTATCCGCCCAAGAAGTGATTCTCATCAGTGTTAGTCCACAGAAGGTTATGGCTCGCAGATAATACGGGTCGAAGCGTCAAGGCCGCGAGCCACGCTGAAACAAACCAAGAGAGGACTGGTATACAATATAAAGGAATGAGAACAGAGTCTATACCTGCAGAGGCAGAATAGCCTCAGTGAAAGACCACCAGGTCGTTGGCAGTATCTGCCATATGAGTAGTGGTCACTCTTAAGCATCACCATCATTGCAAAACATACATCAAAGGGTCGAAGTTAAGTTTTGTTCGTTCGTTCGTTCGTTCTTTCTTCTTCTTCTTCTTCTTTTTCTTCTTCTTCTTCTTCTTCTTCATTTTTGCACAGTCTCATGCACATTCACCATTAGCTACATAAATACTCATTTTCTCCCTACTCAATTCTTCCAGGTTGTTTCTCTTCAACTTGATGGAGGAGGACAACTGAAAGTGAATTGTAACCTGGGGTTTGAGTTGATGTTATGAGAGAAGATAGGGTGAAATTCACATAGTTAGGAAGAGGTTATGAATGAATGAATGAATGAATCAGTCAATAATGAAAAGAAATTGGGCAATGGTCTTGAGAGACTTCATTCAATTGTTTTAGAAGCGTATGAGAAATCACAATCCCTTGATTGAAGCATTTTTTACTTTTTCCTTTGCCTCGAATATTTCTTGGCGCCCGCCGAAAAAAAAAAAAACGTGGACGTTGTTTGACGGTGACTTCGACTGGACTTTTGGTTCAATTCCCATTTCTCTTCCCCCCCTTCCCCCCTCTCACCTTTCCTTCGTCTTCATTTTCTCTACCCTTCGCGACACGACCTTCGATCTCCGCCCATCTGCCACCACAACTCAACCCCGCCACCTCGACCTTCACCAGCGCAATTCTCCTGCTAAGCTCCGATAGCCGGCGCGCGTCGTCCGTGTCGTCATGTCCCCTCATGACTACGCGGACCGCCAGTCAGAATCCGTAGCAGATGTGGTAACCACGATGAAGCTGGAGCCCGACAGAGTCACCGATGCTCCTGCTCTCAACGGCGGAAGCACCGTATTCAAGGATCAACCTAATGGAGTGCCCCCCTCGCCCTCAACAACTGTTCAGAATGATGATGCCGCAGTCAAATCACGGCCCTCATCCCGAACCCCCGTCACAAAAGAAGAGGAGATAGATCGCGCTGCAGATATGGAGGAGAAACTTGGGGGCGACATTACTGTCAAACAAGAGCCTGGACAGCCGCCTAAATTAACTCGCAGCTCTTCTCAGAAGGTTGTTGCGCGGCCGCCGCAGCTGTTGTCGCATCTCCCGGATAGTACGGCAGAGGCCCAGGCGATCTTTGAGCGGATGGGCACTTGCACTTATGCTAATAAATACATGGGCTATACTGAACATGCAATGGAATGTGATTGTGCTGAAGAATGGGGTAAGCTACAATACAATCTTTCTTTCTTCTTCACCCCCACTCTCGGTCTCTTTTCTTTTCTTTTTCTTTGCTTTTTCTTCTTTTCTTTTCTTTTTACTGCGCGTCACCGTATCGTGGAGATACCAATATCAAGATGTTAAAAATGCTAGTTCATTTATCACACTCCTTGAAGAAGTTAACTTACTCCGTGCCCCCTCCTCCCCCCCTTTTTTTTTTTTATCGCTAGAAATATGAACGTATCTGGATCCTACTCTAACGCAAATTAGAATCGTCTGTCTCTAAAAATTTGGCATGTGGAGAGGACTCCGACTGTATCAATCGTGCAACCAAGATTGAGTGTGTGGGCGATTGTGGATGCGGACCGGACTGTCAAAACCAACGATTCCAACGAAAGGAGTACGCCCAGGTAGCTGTGATAAAAACAGAAAAGAAAGGGTTCGGTCTCCGTGCCGAGGCTGATTTGCGACCGCACCAGTTTATCTATGAGTATGTCGGTGAAGTTATCAACGAGGGCCAATTCCGACGACGCATGAGGCAGTACGATGAAGAGGGAATCAAACATTTCTATTTCATGTCTCTCAGCAAAGGTGAATTTGTTGATGCCACAAAAAAGGGTAACCTGGGCCGGTTCTGTAACCACTCATGCAATCCCAACTGCTATGTCGACAAGTGGGTTGTTGGGGAAAAGCTCCGCATGGGCATCTTTGCTGAACGAGACATCCAGGCCGGCGAGGAATTGGTTTTTAACTACAATGTTGACCGGTATGGTGCAGACCCTCAACCATGCTATTGCGGAGAACCAAATTGTACGGGCTTTATTGGTGGGAGAACCCAGACGGAGCGTGCCATAAAGTTGTCGAACGCTACGATTGAGGCCCTGGGGATTGAGGATGCAGACGGCTGGGATACAGCGGTGGCAAAGCGACCACGCAAGAAGAGGATGGGCGAGGATGACGAAGAGTATGTGGATAGCGTACAGCCAAAATCTTTGGAGGAGAACGGTGTCACCAAGGTTATGGCAGCTTTGATGCAGTGCCAGGAGAAATGGATTGCGGTTAAGCTTCTGGGGCGAATTCAACGGTGCGATGACGAGCGTGTTCGGAATCGCGTGGTGAAGATGCATGGATACCAGATTCTCAATTCGCAACTTACTATGTGGAAGGATGATTTCAACGTTGTGTTGCAAATTTTGGACATCCTGGATACATTTCCGCGTCTCACGCGGAATAAAATTATTGACTCAAAGATAGAAATTACTATCCAGCCGCTGGCAAGCTGTGGAGATGAACGTGTCGAGAAGAAGGCAGCTACACTTCTGCAAGTCTGGTCGACCCTGGAGGTAGGCTATCGGATTCCCCGCATGAAGAGGAACCCGAATGCAGCCGCACAAGCTGTCAATCAATTCGAACGACGGGAGACCACTCGAGATCAGCGCCGCCGGTCAAAGTCACGCAGCCGGTCAAGATCACGGTCCATCGAGGCCCCCCGGGGCCCTGCCGCTCAAACTCGAGGGGGATACGGACAAAGAAACGCTCATCATCATGCCCCAAGGTCCTTTCGTCGTCAGTTCAACCCGCTTCCGGCAGGATGGTTCGCAACCGAATCGAACGGTAGGACATACTATTACTCAGCCCGTGGGGATACCACATGGACTCGACCAACTAAGCCAGCGCCTCAGCCTCCGCCGCCGCCGAAGGAGTCAAGAGACAAGGCACTGCAGGATATTATCGATGGCATTATGAATGCGAAGGAGAACACGCCTAAGGAGAAGAGCGGCACACCTGGCACACCACAAGTATCTAAACCAATGCCCGATAAGAAGGAGGGACAGGAGAAATGGAAGGGCTACAGTGAAGAGAAACAAAAGAAGCTTTATGAAAATACAGTGAGTAGCCAATGGGCACGTACAATTGAACTGGAAAAGCTAACTGTACCAGTTGTTTCCACACATAAAGTATGTAGTGGATAAATTCAAACATAAACTTCCAAAGGAGGACCTAAAACGCTACGCCAAGGATGTAGGTTCATTTGCTGGCTTAAAGTATGGCACGTATATGCTAACACTATCGCTGAATAGGTGGCAAAAAAACTGGTCAACTCAGACTTCAAGAATAATCGAGTTGAGGATCCTACGAAGATCAGCGAGAAGCAGCAAAAGAAAGTCAAGAAGTACTGCAAGGAATTTTTTGACAAAGCCATCGTGAAGCATCGAGCTTACGAACAACGGAAAGCCAAAACACAAGCGAAGGGAATGGACTCGAAGACCGACACACCTCAAGGTGCCAGTGATGATGAAGCGCTAGATTTGAAGATGTCCGACGATGAGGGAGATAGAGCTGACGAGAATGGCACGTCCACGCCTGCAGAAGAACCTCAAGGTGGCCTGAAACGAAAGAGAGAAGATGGTGCTGCAGGAGAATCTCTCATGGGCGAGTTCGCTTCAAAGAGACAAAGATCCTCAACGCCGCCTCCCATGAGTCCTGGAGATGATCAACAAAACACGGATGATGCAAAGAAAACCCAAAGCTATGAGATTGATTACAAGAGTGAAAATAACGAGCTCACTCCACCGCCGCCACCACCTCCTCCTCCCCCTCCTCCCCCAGACGATGAAAGCCCTAGCAATCCCCCAGGGTTGAATCGGGCCGTCGATCAGTCTTCCTCTAAGGCTGGGTATATTATGGATGTGAACGAACTTACACCATCTCAACCCGAGATTGAAGGAAAAGTATGAAAATGGAATAGCAGGGGACAAAGAAAAAAAAAAAAGGCACTTGATTATATTTTGATCAGCATTTCTGGACTGGTGTTCGCGGAGTTTGATCCGTTGTTATATCTTTGAGCATTCCACTCGGGTCTATACCAGACTCTCATTTGTTTCTGTTTTCTTCTTCTTCTTCTTCTTCTTCTTCTTCTTCTTCTTATTTTTTTTTATTTATTTGCCCTTTTCTTCTTCCCCTTATTATTTACCATCTAGGTCTTTTCCTTACGTTTACTTTGTTATCTGTGTACCTTTTCAATACCCCCTCATACCCGCTAGTGTTGTTGCATACTTGCGTTAAGATGCCAGCAAAAAGAAGCATACCGGAACACAGGAAGGAAACAAACCACCAACCTGGATCTGTATAACTAGTCGACTTTCAGTTTCTTTTTTTTTTTTTTTTTTTTTTTTTTTTGTTTCCAATGATGTAAGCAGAGTAGTAGTGTACGCTTGGTTAAGTTTTGGTGTGTGGAAATAGTATTTATGGCATTAAGTTTATACCTAGTAACCGGTTTCCAAATTTCGTTTCGTGTAAAATGAGCAGTGATTCCTGAATATGACGAGGTTTCAGGCACCAGTCACGGTGTTACTCTTATTCTACTACGGTCGTGATTGATTCTCTTCTATTCAATACTTTGTAATCAAGATTTCCAGATCGGCTTAGCGGAGGTGCATCATATTGTGCATGAGCACATATAGATTCATATACGGCTAATCCGAATGAATGAATTTCAAATAATAACCGTCCATGATAACGTCTAGTAGAAACTCTCCACAATACTTTCTTTGTTAGCATTGCCCATACCAGCACCGCGAGGACCCATCTCTCCCAAGCGGAACACGCTCTCAATAACACTCAACTCTGTCGCAGTCGTATCCAGGCCTGTTACGGCCAGCCAATCGTTGACAACCATGCCGGCTCCAACGACAGCGCTACCACGGTTAACACTGCCCGCGACGAGGGGCACCTGGAGTAGAGAGGAGAGCTCGTCCTGGTCGCGGATGGAGGTCTTGGGGTGGACGATACCGCCTTGGTTGGAGAGAGCCATGTAAGATCCCGTCAGGACGTTGTCGGCAATAGTTTGTCGGAAGACTTCAACACCAAGGACGTCGGCGATGCTAATAACGACTCGTCAGCTTTGTTCCGGTCCCGTGACAATATGACAATCACGGAGGATGATAAGAGAGGAATTACATTTCTTCTGTTTCTCGCTCCAGGTCTGGATGTACCAAAGCTACATGGTCGTTACAGCAGATGACATTCCCCAGCGCTGATAGACGTTCCTCTATCCGCTGAATTCTGACCGAGTCTGGGAGTGTGTTCCGGAGATGTTGCAGTTCCTGGTCTGTGGTGGTAGTGGGAACCAAAAGGCCTTTGCGGTTACTGTTTGAAGTGTGAGTTGAATTCCGCCCATCGCATGATTGAAAGCAATGATAACATACCCTGCTGTTAGACGGCCCACAATCCGAGTTCCAGCAATAGTAGCGTGACAGATAGGAATGACATCTTGAAGTTCGGCCTCGAATACACTGCGGTAGTTAGTCATCTAAATTTTATGGTAACCTGCGTACAGCCGAACACACCTGTAAAAGTTCTCAGAGGCTCCAATAGCGACAAGCGCATATGAATTGGTAAGACGAGAGAAGACGCCAACCCTGTATAGGTGAATATCATTGTTAGCGCATGAGCCTCATGGCGATTCTGTTCTTTTTCTTTTGTTTTTCTTCTTCCCCTCCCCCGCCTGCCATCGGATGAGAAAACTTAAAGAAGGGTGTCCCACTTACTCGTTGGAGTTCTCGAATTGTGCGCGAACCGCCATGCTTTCGGTTTCTGTTTGGTATTCAAGCGATATTTTTTAAGTATAGGGAAATAATGATTGAGGCGCAGGAGAAAAACAGACAGGCGATCGCTCTCGAACAATGAGGTACGAGGGGGCCAAAAGCGCGCGAGAGAAAGAGAGAGAGGTGGGATGATATTGACGCAGAAGCTGTTCTCGTATGGTCGGACCGAGAAAGAGATGAGCAAAAATGAAAATGGCCTGGGAAGTTGACTGATATAAGAATTGAATCTGTCGGTACGCAAGAAAAGATTCAAATACAAACGAAAAGCCGCCGCAAATCCCACCGCCCCGCGGGACTAGACCCAATCGGGGAGTCATTCGGAGGAGTCATCGTGATTCATTTTTGATACGTACGGAGTATGGAGTTCTAGTCTCGTAGAGTCATTCGCCATCATATTCCATGTGGGTCCCTATATTGATCTTGATCATCATAGAATATTAGGACTAAAGTACATCCAATTCTGCTGGTGTCTTATATGATACAGAGAAGTTATGGGTACAGATACATTCGTTCACCATCATCCATTATGGATATCCAGAAAATTGCAACCACTCTCCCACTCGGAAGCCTTCTTTTAACCGGCAATGTGGTGGGTAAAACAAAAAGAAAGAAAGAAAGAAAGAAAGCAGGCGGGAGGGGTTTCTTTTAAAACCCCAGCCAGCAGATAACTCCTGATATAAACCAACATTACTATTTCAGCGGAGACGGAAGCTCCATACGTTGAATTCTGAGACATTCAAAAGACATGGTCTCCCTGGAAGATAAAATGAAAACGAAAGGAAACGAAAGAAGATGGTAAAAGGGGAGAGACGAGCGGAAAGCTGTATCGTCCATTCGAGATCTTCTAATATGGGGGGCGAGGGCCAGGGGGTGGTGGGGCTGTAGGTGGCGGCGGATAATACAAACTCTGCGGGTGATGGCCAGCCAGGTAATTAGGTAGCGGAGGCCGTTGGAAGTTGGATCCTGGAGGAGGGGGGAGCTGCGGTGGACCACCCCTACTTGCGAATGGATCTGGGAGACCAAGTTGTTCACTGATGGGCGGGATTTGCTGCCCAGCGGGGAGGAGCCGACGGGGCTGCTGTCGTTGAGGCGTGGGGGGTGGGAGCACAAACGAGCGAGGATCCGTCGGTCCATGGGCCACCTGAGAGGGCTGCGGAAGGAGGGTTCTGTGTGCTGAGAGCCGCGGTGTTGTTTGAGATATGGTAGGACGAGGGAGCTCGGCGGCTGCCGCATCAGCCAATGCGAACAACGCTGTCGGGCGCGCATCAGAAAATGCAGTTTTAAACTGATTCTCCACGGTAGGCTTCTGGCGCACCTCCACGATGCCAGTCGCCTCTAGTAAGAGGTCTATGATTTCTTGAGCAGAAAATCCAGCAAACGGGCCGGCCTCCCTCATCTCCTTCATCTGTGGGTCGATATCATCGCCTAACTTAGCACGCTGGACGAAATCATCCCAGCCATACCTAGCACGATCGTAGGAAGCGGCCCCGGTAGGATTTCGTACGAAGGAGGAGTTAAATCCTCTCACAACTTCTTTTGCCGGTGGAAGGACGCGCTCGGGCTCGGTTTCAGAGCCATCAGTCTGGGATCATATGGTTAATCTATTGTGTTTGTATGGTACTGAGCGCAGTACAATGACATACCTCGGTGTGTTCATCATCCTCTGCAGCACGTCGGCCTTCCACGAACGCCATATATTCCCCCTGGCTTGCAAAAAAATGCTCCTCTTTAGTGTGCCGAGCCGACGCCTGTAGTTGTATGTTATCAGCCTTGTCTAATTCATGGAAGAAAGCACATTCGACAGAAATTTTGACTTACTCTAAATCTTTCCTCGACCGCTTCTTTATTGGCAATAAAAAGCCTGTTCTCTTGCCCTACTTTGAGCTCGTGCTCATGGCGGAAAACTTCTAGCCTCTCTTCGAGTCTCGCCTTCAGAAGCGAGTTAATTTCTTCATACTCTGGTACATTTTTATGGGCATTTTTATCGCGCGCGAGCTTCTTCTGCGACTGCGATGCTAAGACAGCTAGAGCCAATCGCTGGGCAGCTGCTACCTTCCTGAATGCCTTGTCTAGTTCCCGTTGCCGATCCCGGAGTTTTTGGGTAGCTGCACTCGGCGAGGGAGAACGATCGTGCTCGACATCGCTTGATCGATCACACTGGCGCCCAGGGCGCCCACCACGAGCAACACGAGCACCACCACGACCTCGTTTGTTTGACCCGGAGCGCGGTGCGGCTTTACTACGCCCACCACGGCCTCGCCCCCGGTTACGCCCGCCACGAACCGTTTTTCCAGTCGTGGGTTCTATGACATTGTCGGGGGTTGATCCCTCGATATCTTCCGTGATTTGGCGGGATTCATTGTCAGCCTTAGATTCTTCAGCACCGTTGTCAGGAGAGCGCGACGCAGTTTTGCTGTCCGTGCTGCCGTGTAGCTGTTGCTCTACCGTGTGATCAAGCTCTCCGTCCTCCAATTTCAATTTCTTGTGAGAAAAATTAATGATACTGGAAAATTCCTTCGTATCGTTGTTTTCTACCTCTGAAGCTCTGCGTTTTCTGGGTCCAGATGAATTGGGGGTCCTTGTAGGACTGGATATTTCCTCAATTTCAGGGTTTTCCACTTCATTCGTTTCGTGCTTTTCCTCCTGGTATATGGTGTTTTTTGGCATTTTCTCGGCATCTTGGGAAGATTCCACATTTAGGTCCGGGCTTTGATCGCCTTCCGTTTTTTTAGGTCTTTCAATAGTCTCGGGCATACTGTCGTCCGGGGGTTGAGCCCTCATAGCAGTCGTAGCAGTATTGTTAACACCGATTTGAGAAACGTCAGTTGCAGCATCCACTATTTGCCGGTTTCTGGTTCGGGTCCTACTATTAGTAGTAATACCCTTGGAAGGGCTTGCTTCGGGTTGTTTGGCAATGGCTGCTTCAGAGGAAATGTTGTCATTGAAGGCTATGTTGACATGAGACCGCAGCCGGGCAGACTGTCTCGTACTCCTTGGGGTTTCTTCGACTGCCGGACCTCGTCTAACCCGTTTGGACCGTGGGGTTTCAGGAATATTCAATACTGCACCATCAAGCTGACTTGATGCAAGTGTGGTTGCTGTAACTGCAGTAGGCGCTGCAGCCCGTGTTCGAGAAGCCCGAGTTTCACGAGCAGCATTTGTTGAGCTATTTGCCGCATTGTTTGTTGCATTATTCAATGCATTTCTTGCAGCGGTGTTGGCTCGGGCAGCACGAGTACTCAGCGTGATTATACGCGACAAAGGACGATGATTACTATTCTTATTATGATTTGGGGTGTCGGTATTGTTCTTGTTGTTATCAGTTTGGTTGGCACGCGCATCTTGACTTGCACGTACACTCCGCGTCACACGGATATGAGCAGTTTCACCGACCGTAGAGTCTATGGGGTAATTAACACCTACGAAGAATGAGTAGCAAGCGCTCTGTGAAAAACTTACTGGGTGTCTTGGGGGAAGCTCCTGCGGCTGTTGCACTGCCAGTGGGCACTGTGGCTGATGCTCTGGTAGAGTCAAGTTTACGTTTGACGCCCGCCATTGATATCTCTGTAGTTGGGGGTCAGCCAAAACCTGGGCAGGCGATCAACTGTTGGCAAAACGCGTGCGATGGCCAAGTCAAGAGGTAGAGCACGGAAAGAGCAAGAAAGAGCCCCTTGGAAATTTCGAACGCTGGGCTAGCAAAAAGGAACAAAACATAAAATGGGGGGGGAAAGAGCATCGTATGAGGGGCCAAGCTGACTGTGATAATGAGGTTTTCTAACAGCATTTGAAGAGGTGGAAGATATCAAACTCTATAAGAACGGATAGGATAAGAGGATGGTAAAGAAAGCTAAAAAAAAAAAAAAAAAAAAAAAAAAAAAAAAAAAAAAAAAAAAAAAAAAAGGTAGAGTAAAAAAGAATAGGAAGATAGACATCCATAAAGCATACATCTAAGAACTCTAGTAAACAACACAGGGAAAAGACCGTCGAAATAGGTGGCAGATAAAACCGGACACAGAACCATACAGAGGTAGGGGTAGCGAGATAGAAATTGAATTAGATCAAAAATGGCTCACAAAGAGAGACGGTGAGAGAAATGGCAAAAGCACTGCGCGGATGAGTACGTAAAAGATGATCAGAACGTGCATTGATTGAAGAAAGAAAGAAGGAAGGAAAAATGAAGTTGAGGACGAGAGAGTAACAGCAAAAGAGTATAAAAGTAAATGAATGAAATCTTGTCAGCAAAACGAACTTACCAAAAGATTAAATGCGATGGAGTATGCGACACGAGTTGTTGCCAGTCGTGAAATCAAAGTAGTTGTAGTTGTAGTTGTAGTTGTAGTTGTAGTCGTCGTCGTCGTCGTAATCGTAGTATTGTCGTAGGAAGAGTAGTAGCAGTAGTAGTAAGTAGGTAAGGTAGTAAGTTGAATGAAAATGAAGTAAAAAGAGGTTCGGCCAAGTGGATCACCGAGAGAAAAGGTAAAGTACCTAGATTTTACTCGCCGGAAGTAGTAAGTCAAGTAGGAGAGAACGTGTGGTACGAAAGACTAAGGTAGTAGTTGAGAGCTCCTGCAGTGTCAAGAATTGGGAGGAATGGAATTTACAGAGAAGAGGAGAAGAGCCGGAAGGTTGCAAGCAGAATGAAAGGAGACCGAGAGGAAGGGAGACGAAGATATACTGGAAGAAAATTGGATCACGATGGCTGCTGTACTCCAGACGTGTTGATCTTCATAGGTGGGAACTCGAAACAGCTCGATCGGGGAAGGGGAAGAAAAGAAATGAAGAATAAAGAAAACAGGAAAGGAAAGAAAAGAAAAGAAAAGAAAAGAAAAAGATATATATTCAGGTAGAAAATATTCTAAGGGAGGATAAACACAAGTATAGTCCTCTTGGTGTTAGGAATAATGAAGCAATTCCGGGGCTGAATTGTTAGTTAGTATGGAAGGTGGAAAGGAATTCTAAAGAGGTACTGACCTGCCAACCTGAATAAGAGGAATACCTACAGGACGTTTGGGAATTGTTACAGTATTACCGGGTTGGCCGCAAGGATTTTGACTCGGGGAAAAAGTAAGTGGCGGCGTAAAGTGGAAGAACTAAAAGTTACTACAAGATGACAATATTCTCTTCAAGTCTTCTGTTCAGGTACCATAGAGAAATGAAACGGCATGGAAATGAAGGTTTCCATGAAGACAAATTGTAGGAGTAGCAATGGTTCAGGAGATCAAAAGACCTCAAAAGCTGGAATGCAAGGGGGGGGGATAAGAACTTCAAGTTTGTAGATAGTTTTTTAGTTTTTCCCAGATGTCAAGTTGGTAAATTACCAGAAAAAGTCTACTCCATCTGGTGTATGTACTCCGTACAGTCTGTATGTATGTACATACATACATACAGTACCTCATCGTGGTAATGGTAGGTAATCTTTAGGTGCACGCTAGGTAGTTGGCTGCTGACCTCTCCCATGGCATGAAAAAAAAAGAAAAAAAATTCCAGAGTCTCGTGTGGGATACCGTCCATACCTGAAGTACTGTACTGTTACATGTATGTACAGTATATACCTCGCTATTAGGGGTTTTTTTTTTTTTTTGATGGGGGGATTCTTTCTCATGTGTACTTTTTTCTTTTCTTTTTTTCTTTTTTTTTTTTTTTTTTTTTTTTTTTTTTTTTTTTTTTTTTTTTTTTTTTTTTTTCTTCTTTCTCTAGATATTTTATCAACAAAAAGATCTATTTCATGAAAATCGAACAAGTTCACAATACAAATAGATCAATACTAATCCTGAGAAGACTGACATGGTATACTTTCACTACTTCTAGGAAAATCCCAGTACATACTACATACATACATACATACATACCTCCTTCTATATACAGAGAGGTAAGATATCATTGTCTCGATTGAAACTAAAGAGGACTTGGCGGAGGCTTCAAGTGAAGAAGTCAAGGGGCATTGAATGATGAAGTGAAACACGTACTATGGTGATATTTTTAGATCCGAACTATAGGTTCATTCATTATTACTATCTACACCTTAAAATCCTTCAAACAGCACGGGTGCTTATGCTTAGACACGAAGATATACTATTTTGCACTGGCAGTAAAACTACTTACTGAGTCTGTAGAGTAACAACTTGAAAAAAAAAAAAAAGAGAAAAGAAAAGATGAAGGAAGGAAAAAATAAAACTACCCCCACCAATAATTGCTCTCTTCATTCACAATAAGGAGTACTATACAGTGTCGGGTAGTCTATAGTAACCATGCGAGTTGACATCTTACAACCTCCAACCATGAACGAGACCGCCATTTCAGAGACTGCTGAGCTGCAAGCCTCAGAATTTTTGATGTGTACAAGGGGGTCTGGTCTATACCCCCGGGCTCTCTCACCGTCAGAAAAGTTTTCTAAGCATTCTAACTTTGCGAAAGAGAAGCTTGTAAGATAACTAAGCATAGTATGTACATACATACAATTATGCAACTCCATTCTCGCTGTCACTTCCACCCCGATGTATTAGTAGTGGCATCCATATCCACATTGACAGTATCAGTGATCATATATTAGTAGCCATGTGAGAAATCTGGTATCTTGTTAATTGTTGGAGATTATTGGAACTGAGCATAGCCGTAACACCCCATTCTCATTGGTAGTATGCAGGGTCAAGCTGGAGTAGCACAAGGTGTTGGCGTTGTACAGCACATTATAATACTGATTCTGAAACTCATTGAGCCTCAAACTACTATGGGAATAGCCAGGAGTCCGGACTCGGTGTTGAAGTTTGAGGAAGGACTGTCGTCACATCTTGGTTGAACTTCCTTTAAATTTCAGATAATAAAAGCTGGTTTCGTGGGTACAAAAGCTGTGCTATGCCTGGGATATCTAACAAGAAAATAAGAGGAAATATGATAAATGAGAGACATAATTCAGTGACATCTTCAAAAAAAGCTACCGTTCGTTAGCTTTCATGAGGCGATTCTATCAAGTCATACCTCTTCTCATATTGCGTTATGCTCCGTCGTAAATCGGCAGCCATGACAAAACTTGGCATCGCAGGGTTATGATCAAATCTCAGCTCACATTTACTATTGCCTGGTTCTTGCTTCGGGTGCGCTGCTTCTTCATCTGCTTGACCAATTCGCTCAAACAGAGGCGACTTGCTTTGTGGGGTGTAGGACCGGACTGAATTGATCGATCTCATCCGTTGTAATGCCTTGATAGAGATTGTTTGTCCAGCTTCCGGTGATGCAATAACAGTGGTCCCAGGCAGAGCTGTAGGTGGTGGCGTGGGATTGTTAGAACGGAAAAGCGGGTGGATATTGCTCTCATCAGACAATTGTAGCTTAGGGCGAGCACTCCTGGCGAGAACCTCCGGTTGTTGTGAACTGAAAGTATCTGTTGACCTTCTTAATGAGGACTTTCGCGGTACGGTATCGAAAGAACATCTGGTCTTTGAATTGTTCCTCTGTACCTTGCGCGATCCAGGGGCGCTATCATTCCCTACACTGGAACCATGTAATTTCTTGCGCATTACAGCGCATTCGGGGTAGGTTAATGGTATATTCAGCTCAAGAGAACCGTGCTTAGAATCCCGCCGGTACAGTGTTCGGCCTGAGTGGCGCTTTGAGATCAAAGACGCAGCACTCGACGTAGAAGGTTGGCTCGTAGCCAAACGATCGCAGCTCCGCTTCTGGTCGGTGGAGTGTTTTCGCGGTCCAGGTGCTAGCTGCGGTTTTTTAGACTCCTGTGTGCAATCTATAACTAATTGCTCGTGGAGAGTATCAAGATCGTGAGATAGCGAACCTGGCCATCTGCTGCGGCTTGTTCGGTTTGCCAGCGTCATTGTCAGGAAAAGCCCACCAAGGAGACCTTGAATAAGAACACAAATCACCCATAAAACCGTTCGAGTGATCATTAATAGTCGCTGTCTTGAGCTCAAGGGTATTTTCTTTGACTCTATCAGAGCCTGGGTCGTACTCCATGCGAGCCCTGCTGTAGTTGCTCCTGTGGCTACAGCCAAGTAGACAACTGTAAGGCAACATACATGTCTTCTCCACCCGCTCAGTTGTCTTATACTATCATTTTTAGCAGCTGTCATCCAAGATAAGATGGCAACAATGACTGCGACGCAGCTCCCTGTGCTCAAAGCAAGAATGGCAGATTCGATTGAGCGGATTTTAGATGAGAGGTGCTCGAAGGATGTCAAGCATAGGCCGTCAAGGAGAGTCGCAACGGAAGTCACCAGGAAGGTGGCTCCCCCTAAAAAGAAAGCTAAGGATGGTCGAGACACATTGAAATTCATAGCGATAGTTTGGACAGAAATTCAACGTTGGCTAACTGGTAAACCCAGATAGTGTCCAAGGGCTCAGTGAGCTCAAAATAAGACGTTGTCGTATTCTAAATTTGTTTAGTGTCGCTGCAGGGTGCTTGATGAACGAGGTAGAACCATGGGATCAATGTTGTAAAAGGAAGAAGATAATATGATACAGAGGCCTCAGGTATCATCAAAAGTCAAATATGTTCTCGTGGCAGTCGTATCAATAGGGCCGTTAAAAGAAAAGAAGAACCCGGGGCAAAAAAATAATAATAATAATAACTTAGTCTTCTTGGTGTTAGATGTGTGTTAGAATAGGGCAGTGACTGGAGCACTACTAATAAAACTAAGATATATGTCCGAATGATAATTTATATTCAGAATAATGGGAGGGCCTGAAGTCTATCTATTGAAATTAGGTAGAGAACAGCGAAGGGAAAGAAGTTCCCTGTAGATGATTACATTGGGATTCATACAATAGTCCGAATGGATATCGCATATGCAAAGACTAGGGTTAAAATGACAGGGGGGGGGGATCTCAGTGCCACCTAGTCGGGACTCTCAGATCGCGCTATATTTTGTTAGAAGATCTGGAAGGTAACAATAGTTCTTATTAGAAGAGAAAAGAAGAGAAGAGAAGAGAAAAAATCCGAACAATACTACATGGCACAATGGGAATGACATAGGGTTTCTTAAGTTCTTAACCAATACAATGTAGTTCTGGTCAACACTTATCATATATTGGTTATTGGTTATGGTTACTACAAGAATCTTAGTAGGAAAACGATCACGTAGGAGGACAATTGAGATTTATTCCAACAATTATCAATGTCAACTGATTGCCAATGCATATCTCTGGCAGAGTACGGAATATGCTCAAGTTTGTAGTGCGTGGAACATGTCCAGAAGGTTTCCTACATGAAGCAGGCGCGACGATCTCCAGTGTGCCGGAATGGTACTCAAAAGTCTAAGTGTCCACAAAAAATTCCAATATAGTGGCTGGTATCGATTGCTAGGGGCAAATACTCCGATTCATGGATGTGATATATCTATCTTTGGAGGGAAGAGACTCAAGGGCTGAAGCACCTGGAGACGTTGACATCGATTGATGGTGAATAACCCTACTTGTATAGAAGTGATAATGGTCACGATAGGGATAGTAATTTCTTGTCTGGATAAGTTTTAGGGGGTGAGTGATTGCCAACAATACTCGCCCTGTGGGATATGATATTACTTTATTTCGTCTAGAAAACCGCGATGATAGAGTAAGGCTGTTAGTATATTTGGTGTTTTATGAACCCCCTTAGTCCTTTTTACTGAAAGAATAAGGCTAATCCGGTGTGACAGATCTAAGAGATCTATCACAGGAAACTTGTGCAGTAGCCTCCCATGCAGAAAAGGTAAACCAGAACTTCTATACAGTATACAGTATACCTCTGCATGTGCTGGATCATTCCTCCGCTTTTTAAGTATGTACTCCGTACTCCGTAGTCTCGTTTCCCTCCTTCTCTCGTCCATTTTCTTTCAGATTCCCTTCATGTAATGGTTTTTCTCTGTGGACTATCTCGTAGTAGGTGGAACTTTCACTCTTGGACTCAAATTCCTGGTATCATTCATTCTGATAATTCCTTAATAACCAACTGTATTCTATACTTCATGATTGTGTTGTGATGTGGCGGTGTCCATCAATGTGGCTTTGCTTAAGATGCCGTGACTTGGGAGTCCCGTTGACCGCCTCCAAGTCAACTGCTCCTCTTTTTCCCCCCCCCCCAAAAATCGTCATGGATTGTCATCATCATTGTTCTTCCTGCCAATTTTCCAGTTTCATGATCACCTCATTTGGATCGTCATCCTTTCTTTATCCACCTTCAACGACCAAGCGGTGTATTTATTGACATACTCCCACTTTCCTGTACACCTCTTACTACTATTATCCAACTTCTCTAGCCATCCTCAGTCCTTCTGGTGGCGCAAGATGAAGCTTACATTTAAAGTAGGCATCTCCAACACCTCACTCGTTCCGTGATGGCTAGATCTGACGACCGACCCTTTTCTACTCCAGGATTTGAAACAACAGAAGTTTGTAATTGATGCAGAGCCCTCAGAGACGGTAGGCACTTTCCCTCCCGACTGTCGATAGCTTGTCCGTGTCAATGCGGGGCTAAGAAAATCTCCGTTAGGTTGGGCAAGTGAAGGAAAAGATCTCCAAGGAGAAGGGATGGGAGGTCCCCCAACTAAAGCTCATCTACTCCGGTTAGTCGACAGTGCTTTGCTTATTATGATATCGACTGCTCTGGCCCCCACGAAGGATGACGTTACCAATTTTTTCCACATCACAAAGTCGCTAACCGCCTCTTCACCCTATAGGTAAGATTTTGCAGGATGACAAGGCAATCGAATCGTACCACATCGAAGAAAAAGGGTTTATAGTGTGCATGGTCTCTAAGGTATACTTTCTTGGCCTTTGTCTGTTTATCTCAAGCTGCTTAACCGCTTCATGTAGCCCAAGGCTTCGTCGTCTACAGCCACTCCTTCGCAAGCCCCTTCTACGCCGTCGAGAGCAGTCCCATCGACTCCAGCTGCTCCTCCTGCCCCAGCACCATCTACAAACACTTCCGCACCAGTCGTACCGGCGACCCCTTCCCCTGTTGGCGCCTCACAGCCATCCAACGCCGCTTTCAATGACCCCTCAGCCCTCTTGAGTGGCTCTCAGGGCGATGCAGTCATTGCTCATATGGAGAGCATGGGGTTCCCAAAGGATGACATCAGCCGCGCAATGAGGGCTGCTTTTTATAATCCCGATCGTGCTATCGAATACCTCTTGAATGTGAGCCCCACAAATTTACGTCCTTTAATCGCATCTCAGCTCGGCTGACGGTACTCCTAACAATCAACAGGGAATCCCAGATAACATCCAGCACGAACAGCAGCAGCAGCAACAGCAACAACGACAGGAACAACAACAGGCTGCGACCGTGACTGCTACGTCTCCCCAGGCCCCCGCAGCAGAAGCTGCGGAAAATGCTCCTCCGACAGCAGGTGGTGATGAGCCAGTCAATCTATTTGAGGCTGCTGCTCAAGCAGGTACTCAAGAGGGTGCACGTGGGGCACGCTCTGGAAGTGCAGCGGGCGAAGGACTTCCGAATCTCGATTTCCTTCGGAATAATCCACACTTCCAGCAACTTCGCCAGCTGGTCCAGCAACAGCCGCAAATGCTCGAACCCATCCTCCAACAAGTCGCGGCCGGTAACCCTCAGATTGCCCAACTCATCGGTCAGAATGAGGAACAGTTTCTCCAGCTTTTGAGCGAAGAAGGTGATGGTGCGCTCCCTCCTGGGACACATCAGATTCATGTCACTGAGGAAGAGAGAGATGCTATCGAACGTGTATGTTTTCCTATTTCTTTTTTGGATGATTAACGTCCGGGACTTTGAGGCTAATCTAGTTCTAGCTGTGCCGTCTGGGCTTTTCGCGGGACTTGGTCATACAGGCTTACTTCGCATGTGACAAGAATGAGGAACTCGCTGCCAATTTCCTATTCGAAAACCCTGATGACCCCGAAGACCTATGATACAACACCAGAGCATATCTATCAAGGTCTTCCCTCTTAATGAAATCCACAATGCATCCTCCTTTCCAAGTTCTTCATCAGAGCGCCGATGTCGTTGTTAAGCTTGGTACAGCTTGGCGTGCTCAACACGCGGATTGACTGGCTGTCGCTACTTCCCTCAATCACGTCCTTTTCATCCTCACCGTTATCTCATGGACGACTTTTGTAGCGGTATTCTAACACGGTAGTACTCTTTTCCTGTTTCCTTTCTATTTTCCTTTCTGCTCAGAAGTGACGTTTTGGTCATGTGCCTAGTTAATGGAACAAAAATGAGATATGTTTGAATCCCTTTTCCTACTGCCCCCAAATCAAATCTCTCGAGTGTTCTAAAAGAGAAGAAAGGGGACTGATTTTGTAAGGTTAAATCATTGTGCTGCATGAGAGTCGTATACTACTACTACTACTAGTACCTACTACCTAGGAGTAGGTATGTATTGTACCAGGTACCTAGGTACCTTGCGAAGAACAACGTTCTTTTTGCCAAATGATTGGCTCGTCTCTTAAAGGGGAGCCACTGCCCACTACCTTAGGTACCTCGGTAGGTGCAACCTAGTGCTCAGGACCTTAACAAGCACATCCTAGGTACTTGTACCTAAGTATCTATGGCTAGATTGGAAGTATGATTAAGTAGGTACCTACCTGGGTCCTGTGACTCCTGCCGCATCTAAGAAGGGCTCTTTGTGCCAGTGACTTACATCATCGAAGTAGCAGACGTGCTCAGTTTCGCCCATGTAACCAGCATAACGTGCGCAAAGCGCTATCAAGATTCAGATATGACACGATATACAGGGTCATGTTTGTATGGGTGGGTAGTAGGTACATACATTAATGCCTATTCAAGAAGGTAAACCGGGGGCAGTCGCAAGTTTCGTAGAAAGATATTCGGAAGAAGTAGATGCCGAGTATCAAAAAAAACTCAACCAACGAAGGGGGAAAAGAAACAATTAATTCTAAACAAAAGGGTGAAGAGAAAAAGAAGAATTGGGAAGGCTGTCATAGTAGTTTCCGTCAAACTTAAATCATGCAGCAGTTGATGAAGAAATGCCATCAGTTGGACCTCGCTTCAATTGCAACCAGCTCTTTGAGCTCTCCACACAGCCAGTCCACGCCTACTTATTACCCGCCTCAATGTCGCGTATACGCCATCGGTGCCAAACTCAAGATCATCCAGATTTATGTGTTTCCTGTAAGACCATAGCTCATATAGTTCTAGCTCTGATTTATTCCCCTGGGAGGTCGCTAAAGAGGTGTATTGATCAAGGAAAGTAGCAGACTTCGGCGCAACCAGGAATACGGATTCAACAGGGTTCGCTTCAGCAGGTTCGCAGGCCGGTAGCAGGTTTTGTAGCTCTTCGACCATTTCTGGTCCGGAAATGCCCATCAAATCTCGAGTTTCGATACTCATAGACGGCTTGTCGTTAGTTCCCAGTAACCACAACGGGGGCGAGTAGGTTTTCCACCATAAGACTGTTGCTGAGATACTGGAGTGTTCTCCCAATGAGGCGTCACTGGACCCAACGCTGCTACCCAAGACAATAGAAGGCATTGCAAGCTGAGCGGGTACAATCCCTCCTTGGTGATACACACCCATTAAAAATCCCATGGTGGCATTGAAAATGATCCAGGTAGCCAGGAACAGGCGGGATCTGCTTACACGGAAGCAGCTGAGTAGCAGAGGAACACATGGTATCAAGAAACGCGGTTCTTGGTGAGGGAAGATTGATAATATGGCGGTTGCGGAGAAGGCGGAGACAGCACGCGTATTCTTCATCCAGGTGGGGATAGCTGGCAGGCTCCACAATGATATAGCCATCATAATATATGACGGCCCAAGAAGTTGTGGTAGGTTGACTAAAAAGTGTTGATAGTGAGGGTGGAGTCCATGAAGAGCCAAGTTCGAACGATCCGAGTTGTAAAGTAAATTATTGATCGGTGTGATTACAGGCGTTCGTAAGGCGTCCCACAGGAATATGGAAGGCCTATAAAAGGCCGTGTCGACAAGGACAGCGATCCCAAAGAAGAGCACACCGAATCCAGCAAAGGAAAGTAATGAGATCGGTCTACAGGCCAGGGTTAATATAGTGGTAGAGCGCAACTTTCACGGGGAGACTGACTTGCGCCAAAAATGAGGCAATAACTGAAGTCCTGGAAGAGCAAGGAAGGCTGGGAAAGTGATCCGATTGAAAAGGCCCGCAATCGCAATAAAGGCCAGGACAGCACAGGAAAAGACAGATGAGTGGTACTGTCAATGAGCATTAACCAAACGACTTTCCCCTCTTACTTGCATGGGATATGCAGACCTTGTTTTCAACAATGCGGCGAATCAAGACCAGACCCCAAGCAACGAACAGCGTTTCAAGGGAGTTGGAGAAAGTGTGCGTCTGATATGTCCAGGTGACGTACGAAGATGCGGCCAAGACCACAGTCGCCCGGCGTTGTCGCGCGGAAGGGACTAGCTCATATACAGCCCAGTCCTCTAGTACGAAGCTCAAAAGAAACATGACCCCTCGCAAGAGATAGTAGATAAAATATGGAGGGGGGGTTGGGGCTCCTGTCTCGGCATAGAACCATCTTAGAAGGTTGATGGGCACATCGTAGGTCGGCCATAATGGAAAGACGCTGCGGATTGGTTTATCGGCGGTGAATTCCCATGGTAATTTGGAAGGATAGGAGAGAACGCGACCTAAGGAGCGTGGATGAGTCCTATGAATACTGATAGATTGGGGAGTTCTGCCTTCTTGTTGGTTTGGGGGGGGGGTCTGCCGGCAGAGGGCGGGATAGAATTCGGGATACTCGACAAAATATAGCGGGACTTACCTGCAAAAACTTCAGGGCCTTGGAAGTGCTCATCTGGATGAATGTAGCTTGGGGAGAGAGCAAAATAAACACGGATCACCAGTAGGAGCAAATATGTTCGTCTCCACATAGTGAAATCAATGTAAGCCAACTTCACACGGGAAATTATATTAAGGAATTTCAAGCTATGGACACACGGCACATGTTGCTAGTATCCGTATTCTTGTCGCATATTAGGAATAAATTTGGATTATCAGAAATCATACGGAGTACTCCGTACACCGTGACACATATGGACCAGATTGTTAGAGAGAGAGAAAAGCCGAGGGTTTATTTGCTCCGCCTATGTTGCTAGATATAAGTTTCCAGGAAAACTCCATTCCACACAGGAACTGGACAAGTAGTATGTATGTAGTTAAATTTACGGAGTACGGAGTACTAGTGATGAATTTGAACTACTATAGTGGGTCAAAATACAGAGTACGGAGTACGGAGTCGAGAGATTTTAGCTTACGTAGACCCTATCGATACTTGATACTTGATACTTGATACTTGATACTAGATAGATAGTACTTACTCCGTACTTACTCAAGTATCCGTATCTTAAGTTGGTAGTAACCTGGAAATCTGCCTAGAGATTCATTTCAAATCAATTATTACGCATACAATAGAATTACCAGGCTGCTGCCTGCAATCTTAGGCGCCTGTTTGGTGGGGAAGAGTACCGTATACGGATAGTACGGAGTATCCATTACCTTACCCAAGGTAAAGTACTAAGCATGACCTGCACAATTACCTCTTATATTCTTTCTCGGGAGTCTACACCACAACCTTCCCCCCTTTGACCCTAGGTACCTTACTTTCCTTTTATTCCCTTTTCTGAT
The DNA here is from genome assembly GCA_009193565.1 of Aspergillus coremiiformis. Taxonomy (NCBI): domain Eukaryota; kingdom Fungi; phylum Ascomycota; class Eurotiomycetes; order Eurotiales; family Aspergillaceae; genus Aspergillus; species Aspergillus coremiiformis. Next base: position 12,923 of record ML739159.1, on the reverse strand, counting down.
TCATTGTCTTGAGAACCTTTAAATCAAGGTTTGTAATCCAATTTTCTTCTTACTCCCCTTTCCCCCCCTCCCCTACCCTCCAAAACTCACATTTCTTTCTTTACAATTACACCAGTATCGGTAAGTCTTGATCTCCCCACCTCAGTACCCCTCATGAATCATGATATACCACGCTTGGTTTTGAATCTTCAGTCTTGATGAAAATAAACTGACTTTATCTCGTGGAAGGCGACAATTGAATCGGGATTTAACAGTTAGCACAGGACTTGGAAGATTCCCAAAATGTCTTCTTCCACTCTTGTTTTCACTAGTTCTGACGGCGTTGACATCACTGTCGGTAGGTGCACTCCCCTCCCTCTGAATAACAAACTTGGTGCTAACGTATTGCCTCCCCTCTTAGATCGTGATGTCGCCGAACGCTCGCTACTCATTAAGAACATGCTGGAGGACTTGGGTGAAAGTGGAGAGCCCATTCCTATCCCCAACGTGAGTCATCCTGGGTCATCTCGCGATCACGCTATCCTTCAAGGGGAGGGATTATATCTAACATCTCTAGTATAGGTCAACGAAGCCGTCTTGAAGAAGGTTATTGAGTGGTGTACCCATCACAAGAACGACCCTCCCAGCACGGGTGACGATGATGATTCTCGCCGCAAGACGACGGATATCGATGAATGGGACCAGAAATTTATGCAGGTTGATCAGGAGATGCTCTTCGAAATTATATTGGTACGTATCATTTTTTACCGTACTGCATCAACATGCGAATTTCGAGGCTAAATTCAATGCGCTAGGCCGCCAATTACCTCGACATCAAGGGGCTCCTTGATGTCGGCTGCAAGACCGTTGCGAATATGATCAAGGGCAAGTCTCCTGAGGAAATTCGGAAGACTTTCAATATCCAGAATGATTTCACAGCTGAGGAGGAAGATCAGATCCGTCGCGAGAATGAATGGGCTGAGGAGTAAGTAGCTCAAGTTCCCCTTGGCTAACATACACACCATCTATGCTCCTCCTCTACTTGAGTTCTAACTGCTGTTCTACCATAGCCGCTAAATGCACCATTGGCTGATGTCTGTTTCGCGTGACTTCTTGGAATACTACCCTAAATTTCTGAAGTGTTCCAGAAGGCTATTCACTCTCCACAATTTTTCAGCTTGAGTTTTATTTGGTCCAATGGTCTTTACTCTTCGATGGCGTTAGGAATTTTCTATCACAATTGTTATTTCTTTTCAACGGCCCAGTGTCGCCCTCTTCCCTGGAAGGCCAAGGATAGCCGTAGGCTGTGACTTATACCTACTCTACTGATAACGAGCTGAGGAAGTATGCTGTAGCTAAAGAATGTTACCTCGTTCCGACCTGTGGGTGGGTCAATCACCTAGATAGCAACTGAGGACCTACCCTCAATTAGCGGTTGAGAATTGTACTAATGTTGATGATGCAATAAGTCGGCATAGGTTTGTGACATAGCACTACCTATACAGCCACCAGAGGTCACATCTACGGAGAACGGCGGGATGAATGGACATCCGATTACACTACAAAAGGTACAGATGCAATGGAGCTGCTGTGGTAGCTTGAATCATCCGCTAAACCCAGGCTCTCTCCAAACGTAACTGTCCTGCGACTGACGTTTGGGGACAGAGTTTGAGGGGGAAGGAGAAGCGTAGTCCATAATAACAGCCTTCACAGATGCTCTTCCCTCCAGCTGTCTCATGTTTTGAAAAGTGATATGTGGAGATGCCCTGAAAATTCTTCGTTCACTGCTCATTATCCATCATAATTTTTGATTTTTGGCTCAGCTCGTACATAATTTGCAGGGATACGTTCTATCACAGAACCCGTCACCGCTTCTGATTTGACCATTGTCCGTACATCACCCTGAAAAGCTCAACGAACTCCCAAAATGAATATATTTTGCTGTTGTCTCCGAACATAGATCAAAGTTTGGCGAGAGAGAAATAGAAATCGAAGTGGGCCGGATCCAGGATGCAGATTAATCGTCGCGAGCAACGTTTTCGGTATCACAGATGAACGAAACAATCGAGGACAGATATCTCGGTCGAGAAACAATAGGTTCCAAATTTACAGACCGAGACGGGTCTTGCGCCAGTGCCTCCGCTTGGCGTTGTATCTGAAAGTTCAGTTGTCAGCACTGCATTGTCCTTTTGATGCGCCAGGATCAAGTTTAAGATGTCGTCCTCCATCTCCTCATATTGGGGGGCGGGGGAGAACAAAAAGGCGACGTGATTCCGACAAAATAATGTGGGCATATTCATTCGAGTCACGTTGTTGATCCATTTGTTGTTTCTTTCTACCGATCGAGGGTCCGAAAAGGAATAGATGAATTTACCTGATGGTGTTACCGGTCCTGAGACGAATCCACTGAGGGATAGGACGGTTCTGTTTCTGAGCTTTGGCAAGCTTCTGCTTGGTGCGGAAACTCTTGTGGCTCTATTTGAAGGATAGCGAGCGTTAGCAGTCGTCACTCCCAAAGCCCCTCATCCATTTTTGGCCAAATGGGGGTGGGGGAAATATATAACGATAGATCACCCGAGTGTATACTCTTGGTGTAGCATAAGGGGTTGCTAACCGGCATCTTGAAGGCTTGTCGCGACGGCGAGCTGAGATATATGGACTGGCGAGAAAGAGGTTGTCGACCGTCTTCAAGGCCCTGGAGTAGTAGTGGTTTTTTTGTGCGGGCAGGGCTTAGCGTTTCGCTTCGTGGAGGTCATGTGATTCACGCCTGGGGCAGAAACTATACTCCGTACGGAGTACATCCCAATCGACCTTATCATTCAAGACTTTAAAGTCACTAGTACCAAAATAAAGAATTTCTGGGGAGTTAAATGAATACCAAATGACAACTATTGGAGAATTGGCTTGTATTGTCGAGATACCTGCAGAGTATTGTGTAGACTGTAGTATATTTTTGAAAGGGATGTTGGATAGTAGTAATCAGTTGTACGGGGTACTGACCTTGGAGTCACCTATTCAGCTGATATCTACATACTCATACTTACCTTTATCTATAATTCATGATTACTTAGTGTGGTAAGTGAAGGATGAAACAAGACTCAGATTCATCTATCACTTGTGAGAATTTTTCATTCTGGGGTGTGATTTCAAATGATTGGATACTATATTTACTTCATCCTCCCTTTTGTTTCTTTCCATTGTATGTACAGAGTACTCCGTACAGAGTGCCTAGTGCAATGTCATCCAAGAAGAAATGGTAGTACTCCGTACATGCTCAGCAACAAAGGTTGTACTACGGAGTACGGAGTACCACATAAATACTAGTATATAGTATATTAAATGCTTGTTAGAAGACTATTCAGCCACCCAAAGAGGAGTACTGTACACTTTGTATTACTCCAGAGTACTCTGTACGGATAGATCAATCAACTGCCATGTACGGAGTAGTTGATAACTTATATCATATATCAGTCTGGCATCCTAGATCTATTAAAAGAAATTGGGTAAAGTTATCCAGTTGTCATGCTTTGTTGAGGAAGTTGAGACAATGTTCTAAATTTTCACATAACGGAGTTCGCATTTATTATACGTACCTGTCACATAGTATCAGGCACCTAGTACTAAGGTACAGAGACAAACCAATGAAAACATCTTTCACTTATCAATTACTACAGGCCGGGTAGGTACAGTCCATATGCCAGATGAACATCCATACTTCCTAGGTACTAGTCTACCCGACTACTAGTACGGAAGTACGGAGTACTCCGTACCTTAGGACCTCCTCTGCCCTCGGGAATTGGAGACCCCGAATGTCCGACTACACCAATAATGAAATCAGTACGGAGTCTCCGTATGAGCCGGTGCCTATTTAATCCGACTGGGATTTTTATCTGTTATGCCAAAAACAGCAACTCTCGGAATTTTCCGTGGAATAATGAATGCTCAGATGATTGGCTTGTTCGTACACGGTCGCTCAATAATCCCTAGCCACCCATCATTATTAAGTTATTAGAGCCTCTAGACAGGTACTTAGTGCTATCTGGTACAGTTTAGGCACTCCACCAGTACATTCTTGGAATTCCAGTATATTTGAAGGCTGGCTATTGGTCCTTAACTTAGGCAGTCATGACCCCGTGGATAAAATGTTGTGAAGGAGACATGGACCGTGGGCCTCGTGTTCAAATTGACAATTACTCACTCTTTCGTATTGATAGACTCGGACTTACGTCCATCTGGTTGAGTCATGGGTTAATAGGCATGAGTATAACCCCACTTTCCCTCCCAATCTGAATACTAAATCTCTAACTGGCTTGGTCAAGGGCTTAACTATTAAATTTTCCATTCAAGAGGTCCAGACTGGCGGACTCCACCGCCGTCCAACCTGTAAATCGGGTCCGCGGGCCCAAGGAATTCCGGACACCAATCTAATCTATACTTATACTTATATTGTACGCCTTACATTAATGAAGCTGATGCTTGTCTGACTGTGTCGACTTGGTAGTAGCAAAGGAAAGGAAAGGGATCTTTCTTTCGCCGGCATGCTTCTTAAGGAATGAATGCTGCTGGTCTGTATGGCAAAATTAGGGCCAGAAAGAAATTATGAGACATGGGTACTACTTCGTATATCAGTTACTACTATTCTTGATAACGGATAATAATTCATTTTATTTTATTTTATTTATTTTGTTTTAAAAAAATATTTATTTATTTATTTTTTATTTTTATTTTTTTTTACTTTTTTCTCTTCTCAGGTAAGTGGTTCATCGTTTCTCTCAACTTTTAGTTGGTTAATGTAGCCTTGCATAAAAATGCTCGGGATGTCGGGACTCCGATAAGAGAAGAAAGCAACCAAAATGCCAGGTCTGACGCTCAGAGGCAACCAACAACTAAATAAGTCGAGATCTTTCTCTTTCCTCCCTCCGGCATTCTATTGATTCTTCCATTTCCCTTTCTTTCCTTTGATCATTCTCAATCTCTTCAATAGGAAACATCCAACAACTGGGGGGTTTCTTCCCCTCTCCCTGTACCTTTTTGGGCTAATATCATAATATACAACCCACTCCTCTCCCTCTCCCTTGCTGGATCACGCGCATAAGATATCGCACGTCTAGCATTCCATCTGCCCCTGGCTCGTACTCCTGCCGCCATTTCGTTGATGGTCCGCTCTCTAGGAGGCCCATTGCAAAGCGAACCAATCTGAGTTGGTCTTTACGCATCTTCCTCATGGAGTAGTGTGGTTATTGGGCCTCTTGTCTTCTGCGACTCGATTAGTACACACTACGCGAGTCGGTCTTTGTTGCCCCAAGCAAAAATGACCTCTCCGATAGAGAAAGCTGGGAGCTCCTCTCCGACTCCTGCTATAGAAATTGAGAAATCTATTGACAAATCTAGCGCGTCCGACGCAACAATAGTTCCGGCAACGGACAAGGAACAGGATTGCCACCCATCCTCCTCCAACAAGAGTGAACAAGATGGCGATCATAATGATGATGCTCTTTATGCACATCTACCAGAGCATGAAAAACAGATTCTCAAGAAACAGCTTGATTCGGCCGAAATGAAAATTTCCTTCTTTACGCTTTTCCGCTATGCATCGAGAATGGATATACTGATCATCGTTGTAAGCGCGATCTGTGCCATCGCTGCCGGTGCAGCGTTGCCATTATTTACTGTGCGTTCTAATTGGCCCCTTGGGAGTGAAATCATCCGCTGACCATTCCTTAGATCCTTTTCGGCTCCTTGGCTTCAGCTATGTCAAACAGAGTTGCAGATCTCATCTCATATCATGACTTCTACCACGAACTTACGAAGAATGTCTTGTACTTTATATATCTCGGTATCGGTGAATTTGTCACGGTGTACATCAGCACTGTTGGGTTCATTTATACAGGGGAGCACATTAGCCAGAAAATCCGCGAACATTACCTCGAGTCCATCATGCGCCAAAACATGGCCTACTTTGATAAGTTAGGCGCTGGTGAGGTGACCACGCGCATCACCGCTGACACCAACCTTATTCAGGACGGTATCTCAGAGAAAGTTGGACTTACACTTACGGCAATCTCTACATTTGTCACCGCATTTATTGTGGCATATGTGAAATATTGGAAATTGGCGCTTATCTGCAGTTCGACTATTGTCGCCCTTGTTTTGATCATGGGAGGTGGATCCCGCTTCATCATCAAGTACAGCAAGAGATCCCTGGATAGCTACGGTGCCGGTGGCACCGTCGCGGAGGAGGTAATCAGCTCGATTCGGAATGCTATAGCATTTGGAACTCAGGATAAGCTTGCTAAGCAATATGAGGTTCACCTGGCAGAAGCAGAGAAATGGGGAGTCAAGAACCAACTTATCCTGGGCATCATGATCGGTGGAATGTTTGGTATTATGTTCTCTAATTACGGTCTCGGGTTTTGGATGGGCTCCCGTTTCCTGGTCGATGGAGAGGTTGATGTTGGTCAGGTCCTCACTGTACTGATGGCAATTTTAATTGGCTCATTCAGTTTGGGAAACGTCAGCCCAAATGCTCAAGCATTTACGAATGCTGTGGCTGCTGCTGCTAAAATCTATATCACCATTGATCGGGCCTCACCTTTGGATCCGTATTCGGATGAAGGAGATAAGCCTGACCACGTCGAAGGTAACATTGAGTTCCGCAACGTCAAACATATCTATCCCTCCCGACCTGAAGTAACGATCATGGATGATGTCTCTTTGACAATACCTGCCGGCAAAACTACTGCCTTAGTCGGCCCTTCCGGCTCTGGCAAGAGTACCGTTGTTGGACTGGTCGAACGCTTCTATCTTCCTGTCGGCGGTCAGGTGTTCTTAGACGGCCATGACCTTGAAAAGCTCAACCTTCGTTGGCTGCGCCAGCAAATCTCGTTAGTTAGCCAGGAACCCATCCTTTTTGGTACTTCCATCTACAAGAATATCCACTACGGACTAATTGGCACAAAGTTCGAAAACGAGTCAGACGAGAAGATCCGTGAACTGATTGAAAACGCGGCGAAAATGGCCAACGCTCATGACTTCATTAGTGCCTTGCCAGAAGGATACGAGACCAACGTGGGCCAGCGCGGATTCTTGCTCTCTGGTGGCCAAAAACAGCGAATTGCCATTGCCCGTGCCATCGTCAGCGATCCGAAGATTCTTTTGCTTGATGAAGCTACATCTGCATTGGACACCAAATCAGAAGGGGTTGTCCAAGCCGCTTTGGATAAGGCTGCAGAAGGTCGAACCACCATTGTCATTGCTCATCGTCTATCTACTATCAAAACCGCTCACAACATCGTTGTCTTGGTCGATGGTAAGATTGTAGAACAGGGGACACATGATGACCTGGTCGATCGGAAGGGCACTTACAATAACCTTGTAGAAGCCCAACGTATCAAAGAGGAAAAGGACGCGGAGGCTATGGATGCTGATGCAGAGGATCATGATGAGTTCTCCAAGGAGCAAATATTTCATGTCAAGACTGCAGACAGTGGTTCAGCCTCGGCTGTGGACGTTGAAGATGAGAAGGTTTACTCAGGTATCGGACGTTCTGCCACGCACAAGTCGATATCAAGCGCCGTTCTCTCCAGGAAGAGCCCGGAGAAAACTAAAAAATACTCGCTTTGGTCACTCATCAAATTTATCGCTTCATTCAACCGCCCTGAACTAAAATACATGATCATTGGCTTCATCTTTTCGATCCTTTCAGGAGGTGGTCAACCCACTCAGGCGGTCCTTTACGCCAAAGCGATCAGTTCACTCTCTTTGGGTGCAGCAGGACCAAGTATGTATGGCAAGCTTCGACACGACGCAGACTTCTGGTCTCTGATGTTTTTCGTCGTTGGGATTGCTCAGTTCATCAATCTTTCTATTAACGGTGCCGCATTTGCCATCTGTTCAGAAAGACTCATTCGTCGCGCGCGCAGCAAGGCTTTCAGAGTGATCCTTCGTCAGGATATCGCCTTTTTTGATAGGGAGGAAAATAGCACTGGTGCCCTAACATCTTTCTTGTCCACTGAGACAAAACACTTGTCAGGAGTCAGCGGCGTAACTCTAGGAACGATTTTGATGACTAGCACGACCCTTGGCGCAGCAATTGTGATATCGCTAGCAATTGGGTGGAAATTAGCCTTGGTCTGTACTTCCGTTGTCCCGGTTCTTCTGGCATGTGGATTCTACCGTTTCTACATGCTTGCCCAGTTCCAGCAACGTTCCAAAGTCGCTTACGAAGGGTCTGCGAGTTACGCTTGTGAGGCAACCTCCGCCATCCGCACTGTGGCCTCTCTCACTCGCGAACAAGATGTGTGGACAATGTACCACTCCCAGCTGGAAGCCCAGGGGAGGAAGAGTCTGGTCTCTGTTTTAAAGTCTTCGGTTTTATATGCTAGCTCACAGGCTCTGGTTTTCTTTTGTGTTGCGCTTGGCTTTTGGTATGGAGGCACACTCCTAGGAAAGCACGAGTACTCAGTTTTCCGCTTCTTCGTCTGCTTCTCTGAAATCCTCTTCGGCGCACAGTCTGCGGGAACTGTCTTCTCCTTTTCCCCAGACATGGGCAAGGCGAAGAATGCTGCAGCGGAATTTAAAAGGTTGTTTGATAGGAAACCGACCATCGACACCTGGTCAGAACAGGGCGAAAAGTTGGAGTCAGTAGAAGGTGCAATTGAATTCCGCGACGTGCATTTTAGGTATCCGACTCGTCCGGAGCAACCTGTTCTCCGGGGGTTGAAATTGACGGTGAAGCCCGGACAATATGTTGCCCTTGTTGGACCTAGTGGATGCGGAAAGAGCACTACCATTGCGCTGCTTGAGCGCTTCTATGATGCACTGTCTGGATCTGTTCTTGTGGATGGCAAGGACATTACTCAACTCAATGTTAACTCATACCGAAGCTTCTTGTCGCTGGTCAGTCAAGAGCCTACCTTGTATCAAGGGACTATCAAAGAAAATATCTTGCTGGGCGTCGACCAAGACCAGATTCCGGAAGAGGCTGTGGTCAAGGCATGTAAAGATGCCAATATCTATGATTTCATTATGTCTCTCCCGTAAGTGACCATCTCTCTCGCCCAATCTCTTTCGGTTGTCTTCCTCTTCCCGCTGTTTGACTGACAATGAATGTACAGGGAGGGATTCAATACAGTGGTTGGTAATAAAGGAGGCATGTTATCTGGTGGACAAAAGCAACGAGTCGCCATCGCCCGCGCCCTTCTACGTGACCCGAAGATCCTCCTTCTAGATGAAGCTACGTCCGCCCTCGACTCCGAATCTGAAAAGGTTGTACAGGCGGCGCTGGATGCCGCTGCCCGAGGTCGAACTACAATTGCTGTTGCCCACCGATTGAGCACGATCCAGAAGGCCGACGTTATCTATGTCTTTGACCAGGGCAGAATCATTGAAAGTGGAACACACCAAGAACTGGTCCGCAACAGAGGCCGTTATTATGAACTGGTTAATCTACAGAGCTTAGGCAAAGACCACTAATTGTAATGTTTTGTATGCATGCTTTCTACAATACCCTCTTGTCATCTCATCTACTCCTATGTATGGCCTACACTGAATCATGTTAATCTTTGACTATTGTCTGTCTGGCATTCATACATACTCCCCTCTTACGTCTCCTGTTTCCTCTCCCCTCACACTTGTCATATATACATACCATGCATAGACTATTGTTGAGGACGTGTCGGGTTTTCGTTTAGACCAAAAGTCCAATGACATTTATTATAATCAAGACATACGTACGAATTTGAAACACTTGTGAGGAAACGGTTGAATAAAGAATTGAATGCTCTACACTGAGCTCTAGAATCACAGATCCTACCGATCAGCGCCAGGACATCCACATAATAACATAAGTTTTGTCGCAGCCCAGATTTCACAGTAATTAATCCCGCTCACTGACCCCATACTCCCTCTGTACATCAATCTGGCGCACTCCGCGTGCATCAGCAATCAGACCCATCAGGCCTTGTCCGATATCTTTAATTTCATTGTACTCATGAAGTAGAGAGATATGTTGCTGGACCGTTGCAGAAGCGCTACTCCTAAAATGTAGAGTAATGTCAGGCATTAGTAATTTTCTTTCTCTGACTTGCCTCAAAATATCATGGAATTCACACCTTAATTTAGTCTTGGTTTCAGCTAATTGGGCTTCCATGCGAGCGGCTCTTGTCTCCAAATCAGCAATTGAGGTGCGGAGAACGGTCTGTTGCTCTGTCAATCTATACCGTTGGTTTTTCTGAACCACATGAAGGACTTTTGGGTTACATATAGGGGGGTCAAATAAAGATAGAGAGAGGTCTTATTACCAGAGATTTTCCCGTCTGTGCCAGTTCTGGGGTCAAGGGTGCATTGTTTGTTGGAAGACATGTCAATATGTTTGTTGTTTTTTGGTCAATATTAGATCTTAGCACGGATTTAGCTGAGAGGATTGGGGTAGTGTACTAGTAGTAGTAGTATGTAGATAGTAGTATATAGTAGTAGTAGTACGGATAGTAGTAGTAGTAATAGTACGTATTCAGGCACATGATATTACCAACTGGGACCTACGCCACAGTCTATGCCTGACTAGGTTAGTGAGGGCCACTAAACCGTGGACCAGCCACCCCGCAATCAGAACCAATCCGAGAAGGCCGATTTGCGGTCCCGTGCTTAAGAGGCTTATCCTTTGCCCGGACCTCCCATGAGTACTGAAGTCAATTATCATTTCTCTCTCATCCTTTACAAGTTACGCTATATCACTTCCTTCGCACCATCGTGAAGATGATGCTGAGTGAACCAGATCCCCGAGGGGTGCTCGCTGTACTTCTCCTGGTTTCGCCTGCTCTAGCCCATGGCGGCCATGAAAGCGTTCCCGAGGGTTCCGCAATCTCCGGAGATCCCATTGTACGTGTCTTCGGCGATTTTGTCGGGACAAGGCTGACGTGGGAAACAGGACTCGACATTATGGGTGCATATGATTCTGATGGGTTTCGCCTTCGGCATCATTTTCCCGCTGGGAATGGTTTTGGGGGTATGCCTTGCTATTTCGGCCGGATGCCTATAGATTCTAACCTCGCATGTGTATGCTAATAGGTCATACGCTCACGGTGGCACGTCCCTTTACAAATTGTCGGAACGATCATCGCGGTTGTGGCCTATTTTCTGGGCCACGCCCACAAGGGCCGTCAATTTTCAAAGAACATTCACGCGTCGTTCGCAAACACCTTGATGCTCATGATGGTTGTACAAGTGATTATCGGTGTCTACCTTAAACTACACCTTTCCAAAGGTATCCATGGACGCATTCGCCGGTTTATTGTCATAGCGCACGGTGTTATCGGTAAGGCGATGCCAGTGGTTAGTTGGGCCCAGATGTTGTTTGGCGGTATAACTGCGATGGGTTTCTGTCGGGATGATCATCTGGGACAGTGCTTAGCCCACTTCATCATGGGTAGCGCCTTCATTGCCTATGGAATCATGCTTACCATTCTTCTCCTGGTCGGCCAATTCTGGCTACGCCGCAGTGGCCGGAGCCAGGAGTTCTTTGACTCATTAATTATTGCCGCCTGGGGATGTGTCAATACTTTTACAGAACATCGATGGGGAAGTGACTGGGGGCATAACGACCTTCAGCACACCACTATGGGAGTTGTCTGGTGGTGTGCTGGCCTTTTGGGTATGTGGTTGAGTCGCAAACGCAATGGCCAACCTAAGCGAAATCTGATCCCAGCTACTGTCATTCTTTTAACTGGTTATGCCATGTCCGCACATCCGCAGCATCTGGCCATCAGCACAATGATTCACACTATCTTTGGTTACACACTGATGGCAGCCGGTGTGACAAGAATTATTGAGATCGCCTTTGTCTTGAAGGACCGGGGCACGTTGAGTTTGGATGGCTCCGATCCAAATAGTTTCCAGTACCTGCCACCATTTGTAAGGATTTTGACTTTCTATCAGAGAGTGTTTATACCCAAAGGTGGTTTTATTTGCTAACAACATGTAGCTCTTGTATGCTTCGGGTTTCCTCTTTATGGGCGCCACAGAAGAGCAGATGCAACTTTTACATGACGCGGGAATCACACATGTATCATACATTTTGATCTTGTACAGCATCGCCTTCATTCTCTTTCTTTGTATGTTGTATTATTTCCAGACATCCCTTACCGTTGTCACTCTCCCTAACATGGTATCTAGTTGTCAATATTCTCCTCCACATATATGCCGTGCACGCCTGGCCTGAGTCTACGAAGGCATCGCCTGCCTGCTCTTCTGGAGAGGAGGAGGCAGCGCAAAGTACATCTCGCGCAAACGGAAGCTTTCGTAACGGCCATGCTCGCTCAAATTCCGAAGCACAGCACATTCACGACGCAGATGCCTACGAGCTTGAAGGCCTCATTTCTGATGAAGACGAGGGCAAAGAAATCGGCGAGGACCATTCCATAGGTTCTAAAAGGACCACTGATGAAGAAAGTTCTCCCTTAGTTATAAAAGAGTCTAGGAGGAGTTGATAGCACGACGTTCACCATGAAAAACCAACTTTTCTCTCTATTATTTCCCTCGGCATTTCACTTTTATTACCGCCTAAACAGGCCGTTGCGTATAATGGCATCTTTAACAGCAGCCAAGAGACTGGAGTCTTTTCAAAGAAGTATCCTAATTCTGGTCATTCATCCACTGGGGCAAATTGTTTTGTCTTTTCTTTTCTTTTCTTTTCTTTTCTTTTTCTTCAGGCATTCTCTAGCGAGGCTCGGTTGAATACACATTTTACTTATGCGGGTTTTATTTATCCTCGAAGACCTTTTTCAGTTAAGTTCTTTCCGCCTTTCTTAAACTGTCATACGTACCTTGCGTGTGCCACACTTATCGACTATATTCATATTATATCTTTTCAAGGAGAGTGTTGAATATATATATATATATATATATATATCTCACAAGCCGTAATCCCTCGCTTCGCTCGGTGGCTT